>JARQOC010000006.1:456157546-456228897 GCA_033576535.1 Allobates femoralis | reverse complement strand
CTCAGGTATGGCTGGTTTCTCATATGTGTTCAGATTTGATCAGGTGGAAAACATGTATCCCTACATCCAGCTTTTTGTCTGCAACCGTATGCCACCGCAGTTGTAATATGCACGGGAGGAAAGGAGAGAGAGAAAGAGAGAAAGAAAGAGAGCGAGAGAAAATTATAGCAAGAGAAAGAGAGAGAGAGAGAGACAGAGAGAGAGAGAACAAGTGAGAAAAAGTAAGAGAAAGAGAGAAACAGGGAGAAAGAGAAACAGAAAAAGAAGAGAAACAGAAAAAATAACAGAGAAAAACAGAGAGCAACAGATAAAAAAAAAGAGAGAAACAGAGAGAGAGAAACAGAGAGAAACACAGAGAGAGAAAGACAGAGAGACAGAGAGAAACAGAGAGGGAGAAACAGAGAGAGAGGAATAGAGAGAAAGAAATAAAGAGAGAGAAAGTGAGAGCAGAAACCTGCTGGACATCCTCCCTTTACGATAGACAACTGTCCACTTACAGTAACCAATTAGTACACCTACCTGGGCCTAGAACTCAGCCAATCAGGGAGCTTCAAGCAAGCCATAGAGTTACTGAAAGACAAGGCATCCAAAGCCTTCTATGCCATAAGAAGACGTCTGTACCATCTCAAGGCACCAGTAACCATCTGGCTAAAAATCTTTGACACCATGATTGCCCCAATTCTTCTGTACGACAGTGTGGTCTGGGGCCCAGTCTCATACCCAAACTGGTCAAAAAGGAACACTGGACCAACTGAAATATTCCAGCTAGAGTTCTGCAAGCATCTTCTCCAAGTCCATTGGAGCACATTCTCTGCTGAGCAGAGCTGGACTGATTACCACTACACCTTGCAATCCAGAAGAACACGCTATCATTCAAGGCTCATTTACAAAGTGGTAGTCCCAGCTCCTACCATCACAAAGCCCTCCTACACCAGGAAGCCCCAGGAAGCCTCCCAACACAAAGCCCCCAAACCTAGTACATAGCCTGACCAAGCCCCCAACCTACATAGCCTGACCAAGCCCCCAACCTACATAGCCTGACCAAGCCCCCAACCTACATAGCCTAACAAAAGGTGCAGTCTGGAAGATGATACACAAAAGTAAAGAGGAATATCTCAGCATCTTCGAGCAATGACATAAATCACAGAAACTAACAATACAGTAGAACCTACAGAGGGAGTACAAACTGGCCCCAGCGCCGGACTGCGTGTCTGGGGCCCACCAGGAAAATTGATGCGTTCCCCTGTGCGTGGTGCAAATTGCACTCCCTGCAGGGTTGCTAGGGGCCACATTCGCCGCTACTCAGCCTGCGTGAAGGCTGCGTAGTGAGAAAAAAATTCTAAGTTCTATGCAACCAATGCAGGGAACTTAACATTTTGCAAGTGTGACCCTAGCCTTATACACATACTCACGAGTGATGTCTCTAGGTGAAGTTCTTTATCTGTCGCAGACCGATATCACGTCTTCTATGTAGGACTCATCTCTGCAGAAAATAACATAGTTAGCTATACCTGACTCACTTCCAGAGCACAATCCACACTTTTCCCAAGATTTCTACAATACATGAAATGACAAAAAAAGAAACATAGTGCCGCACTACATAGTAACAGTGCTCCAGTGTCATTCTGTGCCTGCTCATCCTTGTCAGCAGACATATTTGTCTGATGGCAAAGATGTAGCAGAGCTGAAGACAAAAGACCCGTGGATTACGTCGAAACAAGGATTTTTTAATTAAAGATGGTGTCCCTAAATGTGTTTTGTTTTATTTTTAAGTTAAAAAAAAAATTAATTTCTGTTTACTAGAAATTCATGTTGGCCATGTCTAATTTGTCATGACACCATGAAGTTTGGGCTTAGTACCAGCTAATAATACAAAGCTGGCCTGGTACTAACCCTTTTATTACGCAGGGTGCTACTCACCACCAGAGCCACTGGAAGAGCTGGGTAAAGTGCCTGGAAATGGTGCTATGATGAATGCACCATTTTCAGGGGTGGCTGTGGTTTGCGATTTTCAGTGTGGGAGGCCAAGAAAGCTTGGGCCTTACCATGCTGAGAATCCCAGCCCCTTGCTGCCTTGTTTAACCTGGCTGGCGATCAACATATCACGGGAGCCCACACATTTAAAAAAGTATAGATATTTTACATAAGTTTAAAACAAATATTAGGCTTCTCTGTCTTTTGATTGCCAGCCAAGGTAAAGCCAGGGAGCTGGAGGTGGCAGCCCGTAGCTGTCTGCTTTATCTGCGCTGAGAATCAAAAAATCTGCGGAGCGCTACGTCATGTTTTTTTTAGTATTTATTTGTTTTCACACATATGTGTGACAGGCCCAACAGCTAATCACAGACACTGACACAGAGAATGGGCATCTGTGATTGGCTGCTTAGGTAACCTGAACGCAGCCCGTTCTAGAATGTATGGGCTGGTTGTAGATTACTCGAACAGCCAATCACAGATGCCCATCCTCTTTGACCGCATCTGTGATTGGCTGTTGTGGTCTGTCACATATAGAAGTGTGAAAATAAATAATTTTTAAAAACATGACGTTGCGCTCTGCAGAATTTTTGATTCTCACCGCAGATAAAGCGGACAGCTACGGCCTGCCACCCCCAGCTGCCTGGCTTTACCTTCGATGGTGATCAAAAGTCAGGAAAGCCCAATATTTTTTTATAAATTGTTAAAAAAAAATGAGTGAGCTCCCGCCATATCTTGATCGGCAGCTGGGGGCTGGGATTCTCAGCATGGTAAGGCCCAAGCATTCTGGGCCCCCGATGCTGAAAACGGCAGCCCACAGCTACCCCTGGAATTGGCGCAGTCATCATAGCGCCATTTCCAGGCGCTTTATTCGGCTCTTCCAGTGGCCCTGGTGGGGGGTGGCACGCTGGGTAATAAAGGGGTTAGTACCAGCTTTGTATTATCAGTTGGTACTAACCCTGAAATTCATGGCATCACGCCAAACTAGACATGGCCACCATGACTTTCTAGTAAACAGAAAAAAAAACACAACACAGAGAAAATAGATGTTTAATAAAACTCAAACACATTTAGGGACTCCATCTTTAGTAAATAAAAAAAATCCTTGCTCAGACGTAATACACAGGTCTTCTGTCTTCAGCTATGCTACATCTTTGCAATCAGACAATATGTCTGCTGACAGAGATGAGCAGGCACAGAATAACAGTAGAACACACCTGTAAGTGATAGAAGCGCTCAGCTGGCCTCCAGCCGCCGACCGTGTTTCCTGTGCATTGCAAATAATGCATACTTTCAAACACATGGCTATTTTTGCAAGCGTTAGAATGCATTTTTGCAATGCAAGTCTACAGTACATTGCATTTGTGCTGATTTACAACGGATCCGTTGCAATGGACAGCGTAAACACAATGTTAACAGCTGCGAGGAGGGGAGACAGAGCCCTGGATACCGCCTAGTCAGTCTACTGATGGTACTATCATACACATTGCCCAGTATGTCCTTCCAGCCTTTGTGGTACTATTATGCCCATTGCCCAGTATGTACTGCCTGCCTCTGTGGTACTATCATGCTAGTACTACCACCAGTGACTGTCAGGACATGCTGGGGGGGCATGATAGTACCAAAGATGCTGGCAGGACATATTGGGCAATGTGCATGCATGATAGTACCACCAGAGGCTGGCATAACATGCTGGCCAATGGGCATGATAATCATGGCCATTGCCCAGTAGTTTGTCCTGCCAGCCTCAGCTAAGGGTCCCAGGCAGTTACCTTCTCATCCGTTCTGCTGCTGGCTGGGAGTCCTGTATAGTACAGCATGTAGTGTGAATGCCACACTATGGAGATGCTGCTCCTACTACTGCCACATGGAGGCGAGGCTCAGGACCACATAGAGATTACAGGGGCCGCATAAGGGGCGGATATGGGTCCCAATCAGGGGCGTACATAGAGATCAATGGGCACTCTCAGGGGCGTGCATAAAGATCATGGGGCCAAATCATAGGCGTACATAGATAATATGGGGCACAGTCAAGGGCGTGTATAAAAATCATGGGGCCCACTCAGGGATCGTACATAGAGATCATGGGGCCCACTCAGATGCGTACATAGAGATCATCATGGGGCCCACTCAGATGCGTACATAGAGATCATCATGGGGCCCACACATAAGCGCACATAGCGATCACGGGGCCCACTCAGATGCGTACATAGAGATCATCATGGGACCCACTCAGATGCGTACATAGAGATCATCATGGGGCCCACTCAGATGCGTACATTGAGATCATCATGGGGCCCACACATAAGCGCACATAGCGATCACGGGGCCCACTCAGATACGTACATAGAGATCATCATGGGGCCCACACATAAGCGCACATAGAGATCACGGGGCCCACTCAGAACCGCACATAGAGATCATTATGGGGCCCACACATAAGCGCACATAGAGATCATGGGGCCCACTCAGATGTGTACATAGAGATCGTCATGGGGCCCACACATAAGCGCACATAGAGATCACGGGGTCCACTCAGATGCGTACATAGAGATCATCATGGGGCCCACATGTAAGCGCACATAGAGATCATGGGGCCCACTCAGATGCGTACATAGAGATCATCATGGGGCCCACACATAAGTGCACATAGAGAATGGGGCCCACTCAGATGCGTACATAGAGATCATCATGGTGCCCACTCAGATGCGTACATAGAGATCATCATGGGGCCCACACATAAGAGCACAGAGATCACGGGGCCCACTCAGATGCGTACATAGAGATCATCATGGGGCCCACTCAGATGCGTATATAGAGATCCTCATGGGGCCCACACATAAGCGCACATAGAGATCACGGAGCCCACTCAGATGCGTACATAGAGATCATCATGGGGCCCACACATAAGCGCACATAGAGATCACAGGCCCACACATAAGCGCACATAGAGAACACGGGGCCCACACATAAGCGCACATAGAGATCACGGGGCCCACTCAGATGCGTACATAGAGATCATCATGGGGTCCACAAATAGGCGCACATAGAGATCACGGGGCCCACTCAGATGCGTACATAGAAATCCTCATGGGGCCCACACATAGGCGCACATAGAGATCACGGGGCCCACTCAGATGCGTACATAGAGATCATCATGGGGCCCACACATAAGCACACATAGAGATTACGGGGCCCACACATAAGCGCACATAGAGATCATGGGGCCCACACATAAGCGCACATAGAGATCACGGGGCCCACTCAGATGCGTACATAGAGATCATCATGGGGTCCACAAATAGGCGCACAGAGATCATGGGGATACGTGAGGTTAGGCTCTCACTGCACCCCAGTATGGTGCCATCAGGGAGCTCCCACAGTGTTTGCTTCATGCTAAGGCTTGTGATGCCCTCTGGGACCTCCCTGAGGGCACCATGCTGGGGGCAGTAGTAGAAGCAGCATCTCCTCACACTAAATGCTGCACAGCAACTACAGGCCCCCAGCAGGTGAGACTGGATGGTGGAGGCTGCAGCACGGTCTGGGATCCCCAGACCCCAGGCTGATGGCTGAGGAGCCCATCTCTTATGGAAGAATGGGCTCCTCAGTCACTCAGTTACCAGGACAGGATGACCAAACACCCCCCCCCCCCTCACCACCCTAACCCAAGCCTCCTTCCCCTGGCCCCCTGCCTTTATAGTCACCCTGGGCCTGACTGTCTGCTGGGGCGATGGCGGGTCCCTCTCCTCCTCAGTGACGCTGCCGGCACCTGCGCTGCACACACAGCCTGGATGGAGGCAGTCATCGCAGGCTGAGACTGTCTCCATCTGCGCACGCGCCGGCAGTGTCGCGCTGCGCAGAGGAGGCTGGGCGGCACCACATCAGCAGGCAAAGCACGGAGAGCTCTCTCCGTGCTTTGCTGCTGCAACACAACTCAAGAACATAATCATTAATCATATCGGCAGTGCGCCGATATGATTAGTGATAATACCGGAGGGGGGCCTCACATTGTCACTCTGCAGGGCCCAGGGGGGGGTATGGGGGCGTGGATAAGTGGGTGGAGCTAAAAAGTGTCGGGGGCCCCCCGGGGGATCTCCCGATCTCCCGCCGGGCCAGTCCGCCCCTGACTGGCCCCATATCTAGAGAAACTAGAAAACCCCAAAGAGCGACAGATTCTGAGCCAGTACAGACTGAGGGCCCACAGCCTACTCATCAAATCCGGGCGGCACCGACAGACCTACAAGCCCCAAGAGAGCAGACTGTGCCAGCAGTGCCCCCAGGAGGTCGTGGAGGATGAGGCCCACTTCTTGCTGAGGTGCCGTAAATACTCCACAGTGAGGGACACTCACTTCAAGAGACTGTCCGATCTCCTCCCAGACTTCACCTCCATGGAGGAGGAAGAGAAACTGCCAACATTACTGGGGGAAGAAGAAAGTGCAGCGGCCATAGCAGCGCAATATGTCAGTGCCTCCAACAGACTAAGAGAAGCCTAATATATTGTGGGCCTCTATACCTCACCCTGGACGTGTCCCTATATATTTAGTCCTGCCAGTAAAGCTCATTTGAATTTGAGAGAGAGAAAGAGAAAAGAGTAAGAGAGAGAGAGAAAGAGAAAGAAAGACATAAAGAGAGACATAAAGAGAGAAAAAGAGAGAAAGAGAGAAAACATGGAAACATGGTCCAGAGCTGAAAATGAATTCATGGTGCCCATCGGACAGGGAAATCGCTGTCCCTGCCCTAAACAATAAAAACATCAAACGGCTGCTGCTCAGGAGAAATATTGATCTAGTACAAAGAGAAGCTCCACCAGTACATATATATTTTATAGTATGGATCTGTATTTTGTGAGGCTATCACAAATGTCAGTTCAGTCCATAACAATGTATTTTAATATAAAGGTGCTTTTTATGCAGATACATTTTTAATCAAGTGTTATTCTTATCTAATTTTTATCTTTCATGCTTAACCTCAGTTATCAACTCATATACTTCCGGACGAGTGTACTTTCAGGCACTTGAGAGGTTAATAGACCTTCTCCAAACTGACACCTGCTATTGGTTAATTTCTTCTATATGTGTTCATTTTGTGTAATGCACCCTATTACCTGATGAAGGCAGTATTCCACTGCCGAAATGCGTTGCGACGTTAATAAAGGTTTGTTCTAAGATATAGGTCCCCCATCCTTGTCTCCTGCACTCCAACAGACCGCACATATAACCTTACATGTCTGCTTCAGACGTGTCTCATAAAAGTGTCAAGATTCGAAATAGACCAGAAATTGACTGGGATAGACTGGAAGGTAATCACATAGCGGGCCACTGAAAACAATGTGTATAACTCTTTTCACTATCAATCTTTACCATGTCTTTTATTTCACTGTTTGTTTTCCTATGTGCTCTCACCACCCACTAAAACCCCCCCTCTCCCCTCCATCACCACTTGTTCACATCAGCCCCTCTCTCCTCCCCTACTCCCATGTACAGCTCCTATGCTATCTTAAGTTTACTGAAGAATCTCAGCCTATCATAAATCTGACAACTCCCTCTCGGTGTGCGACACCACGATAACGCCTAGGCAGCAAGCTTGCTGTCTGGGTGTTATGTTTGACACCAATATCTCCTTCACCTCCTATATACAATTTCTCGTCCGCTCTTGTCATTTGCACCTGAAGAACATTTCTAGAGTTCGCCCCTTTCTCACCATGGAAACAACAAAAACCCTCACTAAAAAGCCCTAATCCATTCCCACCTTGACTTATGCAATTCTCTATTAAATCAGCCTCCCCCTCTCTAAACTTTCTCCTTTCCAGTCTATCCTTAATGCAGCAGCCAGGATCACCCATCTGGTCAATCGTTACTCAGATGCTTCTGCTCTGTGCCAGTCACTGTACTGGCTGCCCATACACTACAGGATCCAATTCAAATTGCTTGTTCTCACCCACAATGCTCTTCATAGTGCAGCACCTCCCTACATCTCCTCCCTCATCTCTGTCTATCACCCATAACTAGAAAAAAGTACTCTGCAGCACTCAGCTACTACCAATGATGTACATATGCTAACAAGCTATATATATATATGAGAAAAAAGTTTAAAAACTTACGTTGGCCAATGTGTGTACCAAGAACTTCAGAAATAAAAAGATAAGATTTTGAGTTTTTTGAAAAATCCGTAAGTTTTTAAACTTTTTTCTCATATATATATATAGCTTGTTACCATATGTACATCATTGGTAGTAGCTGAGTGCTGCAGAGTACTTTTTTCTAGTTATTTGATCCAGCGTCCCTGCTGGCACCAGTTCACATTAGTCTGTGAGTGCTGTGCAGTTTTTTTTTCTGTTTTGTCTATCACCCATACCCACTCCCGGCTCCAAGACTTCTCCCGAGCTGCACCAATTCTCTGGAATGCTCTACCCCAAGAAATCAGGACTATCCACAACTTGCATGGCTTCAGACGATCCCTAAAAACACATCTTTTTAAGGCGGCCTATCATGCACCCTAATAGAAGTCCTCTGTACTGTATATAGCCCATTCACTATCTCTCTGGTCATAACTCTTCTTCAAACTCCACCAAACCCAATAGCTCTACACAGATTGTCTGGTGACCATTCATGTAACTTTATTTCTATCCCCCACTTCTTCAAGATACCTGGACCATCATTATATTAAGCCCCTTATTGTAAGCTCTTTTGAGCAGGGTCACCTTTATTTTTGCTTTAATTATTGTAATGTACTTTTTACACTGATTCTATGTTTATTGTATTGTATCTAATTACTGTACTGTATTTTGTACATTGTTTCTCTGCTTTAATTATTGTACTTTTTACATTGATTCTCTGGTTAGTGTATTGAATTTTTTTATATTGATTCTCTACTTTAATTACTTACTGTATTGTGTATCTTTTGTTACCTATGACCGTTTGTATATCACTGTATTGTAAAGCGCTGCGGAATATGTTGGCGCTATATAAATAAAGATTTATTAATATAAATAATAATAATTAATAATAATATCAGAATCAGGGAGAAGGTAAAATGAAGGCCAGGAAAGGTATGTCAGTGATTGGAGGAACGATATTATCACCTCACACAAACTGAATATGTACCGGAGTCTACAGAGAGACAACAGACTGGCCCCATATCTGGAGAAACTCCCAGACCCCAGAGACCGCAGGATCCTGAGCCGATATAGACTCAGAGACCACAGTCTGGCCATCGAATCAGGCCGAGCTACAAGCCCAGGGTGACAGACTGTGCCAATATTGTTACCAGGAGGTCCTGGAGGACGAAACACATTCTCTGCTACACTGCTCCAAATACTCAGCAGTGAACGACACTCGCTTTAGTAGAGTATTCAATCCCTTCCCGGATTTCAGCACCATGAAGGAGGAAGAGAAAACACATATCCTACTCCCTATTCCCTATTGTACACTTGCTTTGGCAAAACTAAGGTGTATTTAGTCCTGACAATAAAGCTTCTTTAAATCTTGAAAGAGAGAACATAAGATAGAGCAACCAGAACCCTGTTGGGAAGGGCAGTAAATAAACTCTGGGCATGCTCAGTGTGGAAGAATGGACCTGCTTGGTTGGATCCGGCTCCATTGACGCTCATTCTATTTGTGGCCACATTGGGACAGATCAGGCTTTTTAAACGAACAGCAAAATTGCACATTTGTGGGTCCGGGGAGGAGATCAAAAGGATGTGAAGGAAAGCTTATGCCATCATGTGTGCCTGTGTCCCCATTCTAAGTCTATAGAGACAGGTCTAGTCAGGTTGCGGCCGGATTAAGACGCAGGACAAGAAAATGTTAGTGTGAGACCACCCTAAGAAATCTCCGGAGCCGTTACTGGCGTCACATGATCACTACATCCAGTCATGGCCCCATCCTGCCCCCGGTATAACACATTCACATTATAGTCACATACACAGGTTTATCATGTGCTCAGTAATGGGGAATGGTCACATACCTCCTCCTGCAGAGCCGCACACTACATATATGGCTGATCTGTGCTTACAGGACCTGTGATGATGTCACATGGAGGGGAGGAGTCAGGGGTCACATGATCAGCTCCTCAGGACTCTGCTGTGCTGGTTGTCATGGTGATGGATGAGGTGAAGGTTATGTGTGGGGTCAGGAGGGGTTTACAGTGTGGATGGAGTATACAGGGCCGGTGTCAGCACCCAACTGCTTTGGGGGCCCCGCCGTCTGCCGCAGAACAGTTCTCCCCTGCCCTGTGCTTTCACTGCTTCCTCCTCTTGATGGGCTCCAGAGTCCTGAGCGCTGTGTATTTCACAATCAAACAAAGGTGGATCCAGCAACTAAACGTCCATTTCAGAATTTAGTCAGACATTAAAACTCCATGTTTATTTACTACTAGCTGTAGTACCCGGCTACGCCCGGGTTAATAAATAACTGCTGTTAGCTATAACAAAATAGAATTTGAATATGTCATATTAATGACCTGTAAGAAAATAGAAGCTGAGCTGTGATTGATTGCTATAGGCAGCCTGATAAATCTCCAGCCAACAGTAAACCCTCCCCCTGGCCGGGCAGTATATGTTACCTCACACATACACATAATAGACAGCTCATGTGATCTGCCTTAATTCCCTATGTGGCACATGTGTTGCACATTAGCTGTTTTTAATCAGATGTTTATGTTTGAAAATTAAAGATAGCACACGTATGAGGCGAGTTGTGTGAGGTGATTTGTGCACATCTGTGTCTGTCTGTGTGGTGTGTGTGTCCCTGGGGTGTGTGCATGTGTGTGTCCCTGTGGGGTGAGTGCATGTGTCCCTATAGGGTGTGTATGTCCCTGTGGGGGGGGGGGTGTGTGTTGTGTGTGTCTCTTTGTGGTGTGTGTGTGTACCTGTGGGGTGAGTGCATGTGTCCCCATAGGGTGTGTATGTGTGTGTGTCCCTCTGTGTGTGGGGGGGTCTGTGTGGTGTGTGTGTGTATCTGTGTTGTGTGTGTCTCTTTGTGGTGTGTGTGTGTACCTGTGGGGTGAGTCCATGTGTCCCTATAGGGTGTGTATGTCCCTGTGGGGGGGGGGGGGGTCTGTTGTGTGTGTCTCTTTGTGGTGTGTGTGTGTGTACCTGTGGGGTGAGTGCATGTGTCCCTATAGGGTGTGTATGTGTGTGTGTCCCTGTGTGGGGGGGTCTGTGTGGTGTGTGTGTGTATCTGTGTTGTGTGTGTGTCTCTTTGTGGTGTGTGTGTGTCCCTGTGGGGTGAGTGCATGTGTCCCTATAGGGTGTGTATGTGTGCGTGTCCCTGTGGGGGGGTGTCTGTGTTGGGTGTGTGTGTCTCTGTGTTGTGTGTGTCTCTTTGTGGTGTGTGTGTCCCTGTGGGGTGAGTGCATGTGTCCCTATAGGGTGTGTATGTGTGTGTGCCCCTGTGGGGCGGGGGTCTGTGTGGTGTATGTGTGTCTTTGTGGTGTGTGTGTCCCTGTGGGGTGAGTGCATGTGTCCCTATAGGGTGGCTATGTGTGTGTGTCCCTGTGGGGGGGGGTCTGTGTAGTGTGTGTGTCTGTGTTGTGTGTGTGTGTGTCCCTGTGGGGTGAGTGCATGTGTCGCTATAGGGTGTGTGTGTGTCCCCGTGGGGGTGTGTGGGTGTGTCTCTGTGTTGTGTGTGTGTCTCTTTGTGGTGTGTGTGTTTGTTCGGGTGCGTGGTGAGTATCCAATATTGGGGCTGCACCTAAGCGACTATACACTTGCTGTTACTCTTTGTGTGCATGTGGTGTGTATACATGTCCCCGTGCGTGGTGAATATCTCATGTTGGGGCCCCACTTTAGTGACTATATGCTGGTATGTGCTGTTAGTCTTTGGCGCTATCATTAAGCCCCTCTCATTCACAACTGTCAACTGGTAACTGTCACTTTTTCCCCATTATGTAGATAGGGGCAAAATTGTTTGGTCAATTAGAATGCGCGGGGTTAAAATTTTGCCTCCCAACATAGCCTATGACGCTCCCGGGGTCCAGACATGTGAGTGTGCAAAATTTTGTGGCTATAGCTGACAGCTGTCGATTTTCCTTCAACACTTTTCCATTCACTTTTTCCCCATTATGTAGATAGGGGCAAAATTGTTTGGTGAACTGGAACGTGCAGGGTTAAAAATTTGCCTCACAACATAACCTATGATGCTCTCGGGGTCCAGACGTGTGACTGTGCAAAATTTTGTGGCTGTAGTTGCGACGGTGTAGATGCCAATCCCGGATATACATACATACACACACACATACAAACATTCAGCTTTATATATTAGACTAGCTGTAGTACCCGGCAACGCCCGGGTTAATAAATAACTGATGTTAGCTATAACAAAATAGAATTTGAATATGTCATATTAATGACCTGTAAGAAAATAGAAGCTGAGCTGTGATTGATTGCTATAGGCAGCCTAATAAATCTCCAGCCAACAGTAAACCCTCCCCCCGGCCAGGCAGTATACGTTACCTCACACATACACATAATAGACAGCTCATGTGACTGACATCTGCCTTAATTCCCTATATGGCACATGTGTTGCACATTGGCTGTTTTTAATCAGATGTTTATGTTTGGAAATTAAAGATAGCACACGTATGAGGCGAGTTGTGTGAGGTGATTTGTGCATATCTGTGTCTGTCTGTGTGGTGTGTGTGTCCCTGGGGTGTGTATGTGTGTGTCCCTGTGGGGTGAGTGCATGTGTCCCTATAGGGTGTGCATGTGTGTGTGTCCCTGTGTGTGGGGGGTCTGTGTGGTGTGTGTGTGTGTGTCCCTGTGGGGTGAGTGCATGTGTCCCTATAGGGTGTGTATGTGTGTGTGTCCCTGTTGGGGGGTGTCTGTGTGTCTCTATGTTGTGTGTGTCTCTTTGTGGTGTGTGTGTGTCCCTGTGGGGTGAGTGCATTTGTCCCTATAGGGTGTGTATATGTGTGTGTCCCTGTGGTGGGGTCTGTGTGGTGTGTGTGTCTCTTTGTGGTGTGTGTGTGTCCCTGTGGGGTGAGTGCATGAGTCCCTATAGGGTGGCTATGTGTGAGTGTCCCTGTGGGGGGGTCTGTGTTGTGTGTGTCTCTTTGTGGTGTGTGTGTGTCCCTGTGGGGTGAGTGCATGTGTTGCTATAGGGTGTGTGTGTGTCCCCGTGGGTGTGTGTGTGTGTCTCTTTGTGGTGTGTGTGTTTGTTCGGGTGCGTGGTGAGTATCCAATGTTGGGGCTGCACCTTAGCGACTATACACTTGCTGTTACTCTTTGTGTGCGTGTGGTGTGTATACATGTCCCCGTGCGTGGTGAATATCTCATGTTGGGGCCCCACCTTAGTGACTATATGCTGGTATGTGCTGTTAGTCTTTGGCGCTATCATTAAGCCCCTCTCATTCACATCTGTCAACTGGTAACTGTCACTTTTCCCCCACTATGTAGATAGGGGCAAAATTGTTTGGTGAATTGGAATGCGCGGGGTTAAGATTTCGCCTCACAACATAGCCTATGACGCTCCCGGGGTCCAGACGTGTGACTGTGCAAAATTTTGTGGCTATAGCTGACAGCTGTCAATTTTCCTCCAACACTTTTCCATTCACTTTTTCCCCATTATGTAGATAGGGGCAAAATTGTTTGGTGAACTGGAACGCGCAGGGTTAAAATTTCACCTCACAACATAGCCTATGACGCTCTCGGGGTCCAGACGTGTGACTGTGCAAAATTTTGTGGCTGTAGTTGCGACGGTGTAGATGCCAATCCCGGATATACATACATACATACATACACACATTCAGCTTTATATATTAGACTAGATGGAGGCATGATGCTACTGCATCGGGAGGGCGGTGATGTTACTTTGTGGTGCTGGGAGTAGCAGCTGTCTATTCCCCCTGTGCTGTCCCTCTCCACCTTCTGCTGTCTTTCTCTCCCCCTCGTGTGCTGTCTCTCTCCCCTTGTGCTGTCTTCTTTTCTCATTTGCACTCTCCTTTTAGCTGTCTTCCCCCATGCGCTGCTTACTCCCCTCATCTGCTCTCTCCTTTGTGCTATCTCCCCATGTGCTCTCCTCCCTGCATGTAGTCTCTCTCCCCCTGTGCCCCCTATGAGCTGTCACCCCCCTGTGCGCCCACTCTCCCTCCATGCGCCCTCTCTACCTCCGTGCTCCCTCTTACTGTCCATGCACTCTCTTTCTCTATGCGTTTTCTCTGCTCCCCCTTTGCATTGTCTCCCACCGTGCACTCCCTCTCCCACAATGCACCCTTTGTCCATCCATGCACTCTCTGACCCTCCTGTGCTCTCTTTCTGCCCCCCTTAGCGCCCCCTGCCCCCGCACACTCTTTGCTCCCTCTGTGCACACTCTTTCCCTTTGTGCACGCTTCACCTCCGTGCACACTCTCTCTCTGTACGCTCTGCCCCCCCATGTGCTGTTTCTGCCCACCTGTGCTCTTTCTGTGCCCCCCCACCCGTGAGCTGTCAGCCCCCATGCTATTTTTCTGCCCCCTCTCATCACTCTTTTTGCCCCATTCTGCACGCTCTTCACCCTGTGCTGTCTTTCTGCCCCACTGTGCACTCTCTACCACACCCGTGCTCTCTTTCTACCCCGTCTCTGCCCCCCAGTGCTTTTTACCTCATCTCTGTCCCCCCAAGCTCTATTTTCTGCCCCAGTGCTCTTTCTGCCCCGTCTCTGCGCCACATGCTCTCTTTCTGCCCCCTGTCTCTGCCCCCATGCTCACTTTTCTGCCCCCTGTCTCTGTCCCCCTTGCTCTCTTTTCTTCCCTAGTGCTCTTTCTGCCCCCTGTCTCTGCACCACATGCTCTCTTTCTGCCCCCACTGCTCTTTCTGACCCCGGTCTGCCCCACATGCTATCTTTCTGCAGCTCCTTCTCTGCACTTTCTCTCGCTGCAGTGAATTCCTTACTATTACCGGAGCTGTGGGGATGTGACGGTCATGTGACTGATCATCAACGCAGGTCCTGTAGCCTGTAGCGAGTCAGCAGGGGTGTGTATGTGCGGGTTGTCGCGGGCGGCATGTGGAGCGTCCACGTCGGGTGTCTGTGCCGCCACCAACCGGCGCCATATTACCATACTCATCACTTGGGTGTGCTAATATGGCACGGCGGATTGTAGGATAGGTAGACATCTGGACGGAAGTGGAAACCACAAGGCAATTATGTAAATAGATTCATTTAAAATCATTTGTTAAAATTGTAAATCCAAGGGATTACGCGTTTCAAACAGAAGTGTTCTTATTCATAACCATGTGTTTGGTCAATATAGATACAAAGTTAAATAGAAAGAGAAGAAAGAGGAAATGATGTAGGAGATTACAAATGCAAATGAGACAATTATGCTAATAGACTGGTCACGAAGCATTCATAAATATACCTATGCATATGATCACGGCCATAAAATTCAATAATACGTGATATCCGTTCTCTTATTTAATCCAAAAGGATACCTGCAATAATACGTAAAAATCCATTGCGCTTCTTTGAAATGCAATACTTTGTCTCTATCTCCACCCCGATCTCTGGCAAGAACCTCCTCTAATGCATGAACACGTAAAGACTCAAGACAACGCTTATGGACAGACGAGAAATGGTAAGAGGCTCCTGATAGGTTCCTTGAAGTAGCTTCTGTGGGGCCATAAGTATGTTCCGCAATTCTGCTCCTGAGAGGACGCGTGGTACAACCGGTATATTGAAGATTGCAGTGTATACACGTAACAACATAAATCACCTAAGTTGTGCTGCAATTGAAGAAAGTGCACTCCTATGTGTGTATTGGGCGGCTGTGGCTTTTATTTCCTCTGAATTATCCATGTATGGACATAAGCCACACTGATGTTTCCGCATTTGTATGAACCGAGCACGGAAAACTAGTTTAGTTTTGCTTTCATTTTCTGCCTGTGTGATCAGAAGGTGATATCATGTTGCCAAGAGTGATTCCTCTTCTGGATACAAACTTCACTCCTTTTTTCAGCAGTTTTTTCAGGATCTCATATAAAACTTGGAGGTATTTTTTTTCAAAAAATATTTATTCACATAATATAGCAATTTGAACAAGTGTACAAAATAAGAAAACAAATCAAAGCATGGCAGAGGATTGTCACATGTCGTCGTAAAAGAGCACATTTTACAAGCATGGTCCCCCACAGAACTGTTGGTGACAATTTGGATCTGGTCCCATAATAAAACAATGAATTATCACCAACTATAAGTTAGTCAACTCTGCAGCTAGACAAAAAAGAACTACTCAAATCTTATAATGTATGCTCATTTCTAAAGAACTAAATACGAGACAAGGAATTAAGGGGATAGTGAAGAAAGAGGAAGGAGGGGGGATGGAAATAGAAAGGTGTGGAGAGTCGCCTCACAAACTGCCAATCTTGTAAAGTGAAGAATTAAAGTCACTAAAGTCCATTATCACTAAGAGAAGATTCTCAGGAAAGGAGTTGGTGGATGGCGTTCACGAGTGCCCCTCCCCAGGGGACCCGTTGACCGCATGTCATCAGTAGCCCTTAATGTTTTCTAAGGGGTCAAAGTCTTATCGTAGTCAGAGGAATCCCGAAACAAGAGCCATGGCTGCCAAGATCGGAAATATTTATTTATCTGGGTGTCAGAGTGGGTAGAAAGTCTCTCCATACTTCAAATGAAGTCCATTTCCAGGGACCAGTCAAGAATGGTAGGGATTAATTTAGTTTTCCATTGCCTCGGAATAATGGATCTAGTGGCTGCCACAAAATGTCTAAACAGGCCATATTTTATCTCTTTAAAAGGTCCTGGAATCATGGAGAGAAGCGCAATCAGTGGGGTGCATTCCGTGTCCTTACTGTGACAACCGTCCAGTGCAAAGGCTGAGCAGCTGGTAAGGCAGCGCCCCGAGAAGACTCTTTACCCCTATACAGTGATCTGGAATTACAGTAGAGCCCAGGGGGTAGCCGCCTATAGGTGAGCAGCAGACCAGAGCAGGGAGGTCGCCAGGAAGGAACAAGACTAGGAGGTCAGTACAAAATCAGGATCCAAAAACGTAGTCGGCAGGCAGCGTCAAAAGACAGTAGGGCAGCAAGGTACAAAAACATCAGGCAGTAGAAGGGTCAAAATGCAGGCAAAGGTCAGTCAATATAATAGAGCACAAACTAGATTACTGGGAAACCGAGAATATATCTGGCGGCTTGCAGGACAGGCCCCAAGGTATTTGAAGGCTGTGGTTTTCTCTCATAGGCTAGAGCTCTCAACCTGATGACCTCATCTGGACCGCCCCTGCAACCAGGCCAGGTGGTGATGAATGACTGGCACCAACCACCCCACTTCTGACAGAAGAACGAAGCCAGCGCCCTCCAGAGGCCTCTGCAGGGACCTCTCTCCTGTCACCAGCATCACCCACAGGAAGAACACGATGATGCCCAGCAGCAGAGACAGGAACTAAAGGAGCAGGTCCCGATGAGGACATGGCCCCCCTAATATTTGCACCCCTAGCTGAAGGAATCTGGTGGCGCCTAGTGGATGGGGCAGGGATAACAGTCACCGAGCCTGACTGTGACGTAACACTTACCCACAATCTGTTTATGTATATCAAACACTTTATGCCATAGGCGCAGAAATGGGGAGCACTCCCACCAGATGTGAAACAATGATCCCACAGCTCCCTCACATCTCACAAGATTTTGTGGATGTCTCTGGGGCACCTGTACCACTGGGAGACCATCTTATAATTCGTCTCTTGCATTTTGCATGCGAGTGGTAGTCTATGAATTCACAGAAAGGACTTGTTCCAGTCATGGGCCGACATCATAAATCCAAGGACTTTCTCCCACATGGATCTGATTTTATCAGACAGTGTTAAGATATAATATATCTGACACCGTATGGGATGGAGCCAAGTCTTACATTAACAGTGATTCGATGCTGGAGTAATCTCTGCGACATTACTTGAAAGGAAATGAATGATTTGACCTAGAGAAATTCAAACCACTCAATTCGCTACTCCGGGCAAAGGGACCTGTACTCAGCAAGTTGAGGCATGGAGGAGGCACCCAGCAGAAAGTATTGAACTCTCGGTCTCTGATGACTAAATCATAAACTGATTGACCTGAAAAGCCGGCGAGAAGTCTGGATTGTCGAATAAAGGCGTCAATGGGCCCCAGTAATCTGAGATATTAGTGTCTGTGAATCACATCCCAAGTACGCTGTAGATCCCAGGTCAGGATTGACCCAGTTAAATTACGTGGGGGTTTGGTTTTGGTTATCCAGGGAAGAGATGTCAGGGTCCATCTAAGCATAACACTGTATAATGTACTCTACACTGCTTCATCCCGGCTCCATGAAACCAGTCCACCAGTCTAATAAGAAGGGCTGCTGCATGGTGGAGCTGAAGGTTCAGAAGGCCCCTGCCCCTCTCTTTTAAAGGTCTAGTTAGAAATCTGTAGGCTAATCTTGGTTTGTTCTTTTTCCAGGTGACTTACAAGCAGATTCTCTTGAGCTGGAGAAAGAAGGAGTGGGGCATGGATATTTGGACCGCCTGAAACAAAGTAACTTTGGTAAAATGTCCATTTTTATGTTCAAATATTTTTTATTGGTTTGCAAATAAAAGAACGGTATAACATACAGTATGATTTGCATAAATGATACAGAAATCAATGTACAATAAAAGGAGATTAGTAATCTAGGTGGCACAATATGAAGAAAGTTGTACAATCTATATATTCATAGACCGAGGATGAATCAGAAATATATAACACTACTCAAGGCTTTAGTCGCTCAGTCAATGATTTATATATATATCATTCATATTCCAGTAATTTGGTTATTTAATACTAGCTGGGAGCCCGATGCACATGAATCGGGATTCTAGTACGTCGAGTCTCTGACTCGCAATGGCCACTGCGCGGGCATTGCGAGTCGACTTAGAACTGCTCGCAATGGCCGCTTCGCGGCCAATGCTTCGCGCGTATCCACATGACCACGCCGACTCGCAATGGCCGCTTCGCGGCCAATGCTTCGCGCGTATCCACATGACCACGCCGGGGGCAAAAAAGCTATTCGCAATTATATAATAGATATACACATATAGGAGCGCAATGACCGCGGAGGGTCCCACGTCACTTTGGTTCACGCCTATGCACTTTATTATACAAGACACAGATAGAGTTATCTTGTTTATTATTGCACTTTTTATGTCTGTCTCAATTGAATGGATGATTGATACATCGGCCGGTGTCTAATGTATGTATGGTTGTATGTGATATGAAGAGACAAGTATCACTGTGCTGTATCAGCACTTTTATTATTCAGCACTAATAAAATATTATGGACACTCATTGATGTATATAGATTTTATGTATATTTCCATACACTATGTTTATGATTTTGATTGTGTCCTATAGGTTTATATGTGAAATCCATCTGTACTAATGGTGTATGTCCTGTATTTTAATTCTTTTGTTGTCTGACATCTTTTACCTTTATTGTGAATCCTTGTGGCTCCTTATAATGGATTATATTCTAATGAAGCATAGTCTGTATAGATATATGGTGCCCATGTGTCCCCACCGTTCTGGAGCGTGGGGCCGCGGGGTCCTTGCTACTGGCGGGACTCGCCGCGGTCATTGCGCTCCTGTATGTGAGGAGGACGCCTTGGCTATTACACTGGTTCCCATGGCAGCAGATGTGGGCGTTGGTTGGGCTGGGGACGCTGGGCTTCTCCTGCAGTTGACGTGGTCTCCGCGTCACTGTTGGGCGGGGCGTCCTTAGTTCGACGGCGCTTCGCCTGTTGCCATGGAGCTGTTGGGAAGCGAAAGTGAGGTAACGTCCGCGTCACATCCGGAAATTACCGGATGTGACGTCAGACGCTGAATTATCGGGGCCGCAATATAAGGATCTGCTCTGCAAACAGGGACCACCCTCCTCAGACGAAGCTAACGCGAAACACGCGTTAGGGGGACAGCAGAGGCAGGTAATACATCTTTACCCCCTTGGTTTATTCTTGGCACTTGTCAGTCTATGATAGCTCAGTAGAGGTTCATTGTGGGGCTTGTGACATTGGTGTGTATATCTCTAATAATGATGCATGTAATAGGGGGATGAACTCTCTGTGTAAATACATGATTGTACCAAGTGGGGTAATTCCTGCCTTGTGTATGTTTGTATATCTCCATTTTTACCAGTGTTTGATATATTTAATAAATAAAATCATAATTTTGATTATATTGGCCTGACTCCTGGGTTTTGAATTTTTGGAATTGTGTTACATTTGGAGGGCCATATATTTGGATTGAGGGTTCACCCTTTGAATTGGTTGTCCAATGGATCTGTTGGAATGCACAGCAAAAACACAAATGTGAACCTACCCATAGCTCTTAAAAGAGATGTTGGTGTAATTTGCAGGTACTGGATCGCTACCCTGCCTTTCTCTCTCCCTACACTATCCACACTTAGCAGAGATCTATCCTTGCCTTGATGTAGCTCTAAAAGCCCAATTACACGGTCCGAGATCGTGAACGATATTGCTGAAACGTCACGGGCTTGGAGTCGTTCAAACGACATCGTTACTACTTCGTTGCCTGTGACACCGAGATACGATTACGATCATGTTCTCAAATCAGACGATCCACGATCAGCCAACCTGCTTCATCGTTCTGTGTGACACTGCGATAACGATGTCGTTAATGACTTCCCCTATTCACCACAGTGAACAAGTATCGGTCGCTGGGTTGTGCGAACGATACCTGCTCGCTGGATCATTGGTGCGTTGTGCATGATATCTAGCCGTGTGACATCTCACCAATGGTCTCTAAACCATGTCCTAAAGACCGCGCGCCCACGAGATCGTTAGTGATATCATTTCAACATTGCAGCGTGTAACGGTACCTTTAGGCTACTTTCACATTGCGATTTTCTGGGATCCATGGCTGTCCGTTGTAAAACAGACAGCCATAGATCCAAATTGGCCCCCATGTATCCCTATGGACAACAGATCAAATCGGATTTGCCCTTAGTGGCATCCGATTTGTGTCGGATCCGATTGTGTCCGATTTTTTGCTGTACCCAAAATCGGAGACTGCTCCAATTTTGTGCACAGCGGACTAAATCGTATCTGACCCAATCTGTGACCATTAACATGGGGGTCTATGGAGCACGGGTCAGAGAAAACAGCTGATCCATTCTCGGACCCGATTTTAGTGAACTGAGCATGCTCAGTACACTAAAATTCCTCTTTACCGTCTAATTTCACCTCCGCAATATATATACATACATTGTGGAAATGAAATTAAGTAAAAGCAAGTGTTAAAAATGAAAAATATTTAAGCTCACCTCTCCGGCGTGTCCCCCGATGTCAGCACCTATCTTCTACTGTTTGAGGACCTAGCTGGGAGGGGCTAACCGATCAGCTGATCGGTCACATGACTGGTTATTGTGGTCATGTGACCAATCAACTGATCGGGTTGCCCCACCTCCCCAGCTAGATGGAGCGCATTGAGGGACTCGCTGGAGAGGTGAACATATATATTTTTTTATTTTTAACACTTGCTTATACATAATTTCACTCCCGCAATATATGTATATACATTGCGGAAGTGAAAGTGCTCAGCTTACCTGCACTTTGAAGGCTCGGGCTTTCTGTGTCCGGATCCGTGAAAATCACGGACCCGAACACAGAAATGGCATCCAGAGCTCACCTCTGATCCATCCTTTCCTGTCCGTGGGGTTCTGCAAAAAGTAGGGTCCCCACGGATAGGAAAAAAAATCGCAATGTGAAAGCAGCCTTAAAAGAGCTGTTATTTTATCTATGTTGTATAAACACTCACCCTAGGATGCTGCTCGCTCTGTCCCTACGCCCACACAACCCTGTGTTCAGATGCAATGTACGCATCTGAACACAGTAGGGCAGTAGGCAGTAGGGCTTATATAGACCCTATTACGCTGGGCAGCCAGCCAATCACAGTAATGCCACAGCAAAGATGGTTACTGCAAACCAGGTGCTAAACATACTGGGCAGGACCCTTGCGAAGTGAGTACACAAACGCATGCAGAGTTTCCTGCAAAGCGTATTATTCGTACAAGTAATGAATAGTGACCAGCATATTTGCCCATCACTAATTATAACTGTTATGGTACCTTTACACGCGGCTACATTTCTAGGGTGTCACCAGGTAACTTACTGGCTGAAGTGAAATCATGGAGACAAGGTTTTATCTTGTTGCTGTGTACAAACGGAATAATGTCTCCATGATTTCACTGCAGCCAGTAAGTTACCTGGTGACACCCTAGAAATGTTGCCACGTGTAAAGGTACCTTTAGTACTGCACTGACAGAAGCCTTTGAGACGATGCTCCTTGCATTGTGTAAGAGACTTTCTATAGCTGGGTGACCCCGAGGTAATCATAATAACGATCCCGGGTCGCCATGGCAGCGATCGGGTCCCCATTATCTAGTCGTGAGGGTCCCGATTGCTTGTCAGAGGAACAGACTCCTTTCCTTGCCTTCTAAAGGAACTTTTACATGGCACGACGTTGAAACAATGTCGGCAACAATCTCGTGGACGCGTGGTCATTTTTGGCATAATTTCAACATTGCTGGTGAGATGTCACACATCTAGACATCGTGAGCAACTGGTCAGCGATGCAGTGAGCAGCTATCGTTTGCACAACCCAGCGAACTATACCTGCTCATTGCTGTGAACATCATAATTATCGCGGTGTCACAACACAACGATGCAGCAGGTTGCTTCAGTTGATATCGTCAGGTTTTACATGTTGGTAAACCTGTCAACTCCGATCCAAAGATTTATCGTAGTTGAATCGTGCAGTTACACACAATGGCACACTTGTGATGTCGTTTCAACGTCGATCAACCCATGATGTTTCAGCGATATCGCGCCGTGTACCTTAACTGCTGCGATCGCTATCTATCGTTAAACAGGCACTGCTACGGGCTCTAAGAGCTTATACATAAGCCGGAGAGTCGACGGCAATCGTGTGGGCACAGCTGCTCTGTGCGTACAGGACCTGTGATGATGTCACATGGAGGGGAGGAGTCAGGGGTCACATGATCAGCTCCTCAGTGTGTGCAGGACTCTCCATCATCACAGGTCCTGTCAGCACAGAGCAGCCATATATGTAGTGTGCGGCTCTGCTGGTGGAGGTAGGTGACCGTATTTATGGATTCTTTTGTTGCTGCATTTTAAAAGACTTAATTCAATTTTTCCTTTTAGCATTGTTTTGTGTTTTTGGTGCAGGAGACATTATGTGATGAATGTGTGTATGTGACTATAATGTGACTGTGTGTTATACCGGGGGCAGGACGGGGCCATGACTGGATGTAGTGATCATGTGAAGCCGGGAACAGCTCCGGAGGTTTCTTCCATGGGATCTTTATGATGTTACATCGTCATCTTCTCCCCATTCAGGTCCCTACAATATCGGATCCTCTCAGTGGAGATCTTCTATACAAGACAATTCTCCTGATTGACCCATCAAGGATGGATAAGGACAAGATGGCGGAGAGGATATTACACCTCACCCTAGAGATCCTCTTCCTTGTTACTGGAGAGGTGAGAGATTGTGATGACAATGTCACATGACATCATTCTTATCTATGGACAGAATAACAGATGACAGAACTGGAGAGGTGAGGACTCTGGAAATGTCTGGAGACTGGAGATTTATTAATGTGTCTCTCCATAACCAGGATTACACAGTAGTGAAGAAGACCTCTAGTGATCTGTGCTGTCAGGACCCTGTGTCTGAGGGAAGACCCCTGAGCCCAATCACGGGGCCTCCACCTCACCCCCTGATACATGAGGACATCAATGACCAGAAGATCCTAGAACTCACCTACAAGATGATTGAGCTGCTGACTGGAGAGGTGACACTGCTGGGAATGCTGCTGCTGGGACATTATACAGTAACGCTATGAAGGGATCGGGGGGTGACAATGGTATCATTGTATGTGTCAGGTTCCTATAAGGTGTCAGGATGTCGCTGTCTATTTCTCCATGGAGGAGTGGGAGTATTTAGAAGGACACAAAGTTCTGTACAAGGACATAGTCATGATGGAGGATCCCCAGCCCCTCACATCACCAGGTAATAGACAGGACTAAATACACACGGCCTATAATTATCTGTATGTAAAGAATGAATTCAGTCCCTGTATGTGTCTCCTCCAGGTCTATCCAGTGAGAGGACAACACCAGAGAGATGTCCCCGTCCTCTTCTTCCACAGGACTGTAAACGAGAATATCCCGATGTTCCTCAGGATGATCAGGTAGATTATTATTATTATTATTATTATTATTCATGTCCTCAGATTTACCAACCCTTATTCTGGGAGACTTTAACATTCCCATAAACAGCCCCATCTCCCCATCTGCATCACAGCTCCTATCTTAACCACCTCTCTTGGCCTCTCACAGCTCTCAACCTCTGAGACGCACCAAGACGGTAACACCCTTCACTTGGTCTTTACCCGGCTCTGCTCATCCTCCTCCCTACATCACTCACCTCTTCTCTGCGACCACAACATTCTCTCCTTCTCACTCACTAACCCTCGGCCACCACAGCCCAATCCTACCTATTAAACATCCAGAAATCTACAGGCCATTAACCCTCATGCACTCACAGACTTCCTCATCTCATCTCTGTCCCCAATCTCTTCAATCTCCTGTCCAGATCAGGCAGTAAATCACTACAATGACTTTCTCAGAAGCTCCCTGGACCAAGTAGTGTCCCTCACCTTCAGAACCTCCAAACAGAGAACAAGACAGCCTTGGCTCACATCACAAACTCGATTCCTCCAGCGATGCTCCAGGAGTGCTGAACGTCTATGGAGGAAAACTCGCTCACCAGGATACTTTATCCACTATAAATTCATGCTCAAAACTTACAACTCTGCCCTTCACCTTGCCAAACAGACCTACTTCACCACCCTGGTCTCCTCACTATCCAACAATCCAAAAAAACTCTTTGACACCTTTCACTCTCTCCTCAGTCCTAAAGTGCAGGCCCCCCATCACTGACCTCTGTGCTGATGACCTGGCTTCTTACTTCATGGAGAAAATAGACAACATCCGCCAGGAAATCAGCTCTCAGCCTCCAAGCGATGCCACCCCCATTCTTCCCCACATCTCCTCTGGTTCACTCTCCACATTTGACCCAGTCACAGAAGAAGACGTCTCCAAGCTCCTCTCTTCCTCTCGTCCCACCACATGCACTACTGACCCCATTCCCTCACACCTGCTCCAGTCTCTCTCTCCAGTCGTCACCACTCATCTAACCAAAATCTTCAATCTCTCCCTCTCTTCTGGCATCTTCCCCTCCTCCATCAAACAATCATTACTCCATTATTAAAGAAAACCACTCTCGACCCATCCTGCACTAATAACTACAGACCAGTCTCCAATCTCCCCTTCATCTCTAAACTCCTGGAGCGCCTGGTCTACCCCCGCCTCACCCGTTACCTCTCCGCTCACTCTCTTCTAGATCCATTACAGTCTGGTTTCTGCCCCCTACATTCTACAGGAACTGCCCTCATCAAAGTAACCAATGACCTTCTGACAGCAAAACGTAATGGTGACCACTCTCTGCTTATTCTCCTTGATCTCTCTGCAGCTTTTGACACTGTCGACCATCAGCTCCTACTCTCTATGCTGCACTCCATTGGCATAAAGGACACTGCTCTCTCCTGGTGCTCTTCCTATCTTTCTGACTGCTCTTTCAGTGTATCTTTTGCTGGCTCCACTTCTTCTCCTCTTCCTCTCACTATTGGAGTCCCTCAGGGTTCAGTCCTTGGCCCTCTCCTCTTCTCTCTCTACACGGCCCCGATTGGACAGACCATCAGCAGATTTGGCTTTCAGTACCATCTTTATGCTGATGACACACAACTATACACTTCAGCCCCTGACCTTACCCCTGCGGTATTAAAGAACACCAATGACTGTCTAGCTGCAGTTTTCAATATCATGTCCGCTCTCTATTTGAAACTAAACCTTTCCAAAACTGAACTTCTTCTGCTCCCCTCATCCACTAACCTCCCTAAATCGGACATCTCTCTCTCAGTATGCAGTACCACGATAACGCCTAGGCAGCAGGTTCGCTGTCTGGGTGTTATGCTTGACCCTGATCTCTCCTTCTCCTCCCATACACAATCTCTTGTCCGCTCCTGTCGCTTACACCTGAAGAATATCTCTAGAGTCCGCCCCTTTCTCACCATGGAAACAAAAACCCTCACTGTGGCCCTTATCCATTCCCCTTTCAGTCTCTGTTGCCTGGGGATGTCACAGTGGTGGCCGCGGACTGGTTCCGTGGCCCTGAGTGACATGAATAAAAGGGGAAAAATAAAATGAAAAAGTAAAAGAGTTTGTCATGGATGTGATGCCACCTGAAATGTGACGCCACCAAAATGAGCCACCGCAGCTTGTCACGGTCCCGGGGATGATGGCAATGGGCAGCGAGGTGTTAAGCCCTCCACGGGGTGGGTTGGTTATCCCCTGGGCCGGTATATAGTCTGTGTGTGATGGTAGGGTACCTGTGGAGGTACAGTGGTGACACTTACATCTCTGAGGCTCCCACGCCTCCCGTCCGGACATGGTCTTCTCCGTCCCTGCAGGCTGTCTCTGCCTGCACAGCAAATGTAGTCGGCGACTCTGCAAGTGCAGGCGAGCCCCGGCTATATACCACAGCAATAAGTCTCTCACACACATGCGTGAGTTTGACCGGTAATTTTACTCCACTGATTGTTTTTACTTTTACACAGTACAGTCATACGGTTCAGCAGTGTTCCTTCAGTCCCAGTTGCCAGTCTGCAGCAGGGTTGGCTTGCCAGAGGCACCCCCTCTCCTGTACCTTTTGGGTCTCTTCAATCCCGCGCACATACTCTGGGACAGCTGTTGCAGACTTTCCGGTGTTACTTATTGACTGCCTTGCAGTCTAGAAGTGCTGCTGCTGTGGTTTAAACTTAGCTTTTTTTTGTCTCTGTCATTCAGTGTGCGGCTCTTCAGGTGGATATTGCTGCAGGTGTGTGTGATGGATATGACTCATGCTTAGGTGAGCCGAGGGGCGTGTCTGGGCTGGCTGCTCCCCACCCTTCAGCCATAAATGGGTCAGCTCACATCCACCTGATGTCGCTGATTAAATTAACTTCTGGACCGTGACCTGTTGTGAGCAGACGCTGATCTGATGCTGCTGTTTTTCTCTCCATTGGAAGCTGCTGGGTTCCATGGTCTGTGGGTTTCCCAGGAGCTTTAAGAACTTAGGCTGGTGGCTCGGACCTCCTCACCTTTAGTGCTACCTCTGAGATCAGGGCGAGCCAGGGACCCCAGTATCAGTTCAAGAGTAGGCTCCCCTGACCCCCTACATCCATCTCCTTGCTACCTTTGCCTCACAAGCGTGACATTCCTTCGTTGTGGCGGGGTTTGGGTTCCGGGCATAAAGTCCCTTCACCCTGCCGGTTAATTCGTCATTAGGGGCTTGAAGCTTCCCCAGCCACATCTGCAGGGCCGGCTCCCTGGTGTCGACCCGGTCTCTCAGTGTACTTGTTCTTCTAGGTCCACATTAGACCCATTCTGCTTCTGCCTAAGTCAGTAGCCCTGGACCCGGACTGGCCCTCTAGTGGCACAGGCCACCATGTCCGTGTTCTTCCTGGCAAGTGTGTCAGTGCCTGAGCTGCATGGGTGTCTCTGCTTGGGTGCTCTTCCTACTACACCACCCTCCAAAAGCCTTCCCCAATTTAATGTTTTATTATTTATACTCTAGTTCCTCCACCCCTTTGCTGTGTTTCCTTCACTACACTCCACCCACCACTCAGCTTCCCCCCACTATCCCCTGCCTGACATGAAGTACTAGGTCTACGGATGGGGGATGTGTTGGGTGTTGGTGTGGGGTGCTTAGCTTACCTGTCCCAGCTGCAGTACCATACTGTGGTCACCAGTCGGCAGGGGTGCCACATAGGCTTGTCGGAAAAGGTGGGTCTTCAGGTTCCTGGTTCCAGGTTTCCACAGTGGGCGAAAGTCTGATGTGTTGGGGCAGAGAGTTCAAGAGTATGGGGGTTACAAGAGAGAAATCTTGTATGCGGTTGTGAGAAGAGGAGATAACTGGGGAGTAGAGAAGGGGATCTTAAGAGAAGCACAGGTTGCGTGTAGGTAGGTACCAGAAGACCATATCACAGATGTGTGGAGGAGACAGGTTGCGGATGGCTTTGTTTGTCATGGTTAGGGTTTTTAACTGGAGTCTCTCTGCAATGGGGAGCCAGTGAAGGGCTTAGCAGAGAGGAGAGGCCGCGGAATAGAATGGAGATAGTTGAATTAGCCAGGCATCAGAGTTTAAGATAGATTGTAAGGATGCTAGAGGGGAGGTCAGACAGAGAGCAGGAAGTTGCAGTAGTCGAGGCGGGAGATGATGAGGGCATGCACGAGTGTTTTTGCAGCTTCTTGATCAAAGACTGTACGGATCTGGGAAATATTTTTGAGTTACAGCAAGCAGGAGGTGGCAAGTGCTTGAATATGTTGCTTGAAAGAGGGTGCACATTCGAGGGTTACTCCGAGACAGCGTGCATGTGGGACAGGAGGAAGGTAGATGGAGAGACGCTGACATGAAATCTCTCCTATGATGTGTAGATGGCTGTGAAGGTCTTGTGCTCAGTCTTTTTTTTTTTTCAGCCAGTGGGCAATTTATTAGAGGCGGCTAAGACATCCAGTATTTATTAGCTTCAGAAATCAGAACTACAGACTTTGCATACAACTGAAAGGAAACCTAGATACATTATGAGGAATAAGACACTTCCCATGGCCCAACGTAAAATCTTCTTGTCAGGGAACTCACAGGAAACCAATATTCTAGTCAGACATTCCATGACGCAAGTCTTTAAGCAAAGAATAAGGCATAGAAAAGCATATACCGTATATACTCGTGTATAAGCCGACCCGTGTATAAGCCGACCCCCCTACTTTTGCCCCCAAAACCTGGGAAAATTTATTGACTCGTGTATAAGCCGAGGGTGGACCCCAGCACAGGTATACAGCCCCCAGCAGTGTGGTATACAGCAGCCTCCCCAGTGGTATATACAGGCCCCAGCAGTGTTACAGCAGCAGCCCCAGTGGTATATACAGCAGCAGCCCCAGTGGTAGTATACAGCAGCCCCAGAGGTATATACAGCAGCCCCAGTGGTAGTATACAGCAGCAGCCCCAGTGGTAGTATACAGCAGCAGCCCCAGTGGTAGTATACAGCAGCAGCCCCAGTGGTAGTATACACGCAGCCCCAGTAGTATATACAGCCCCAGTGGTAGTATATAGCCCCAGTGGTAGTATATATACAGCCCCAGTGGTAGTATATAGCCCCAGTGGTAGTATATAGCCCCAGTGGTAGTATATAGCCCCAGTAGTAGTATACAGCCCCAGTGGTAGTATATAGCCCCAGTGGTAGTATATATACAGCCCCAGTGGTAGTATACAGCCCCAGTGGTAGTATATAGCCCCAGTGGTAGTATATAGCCCCAGTGGTAGTATACATACAGCCCCAGTGGTAGTATATAGCCCCAGTAGTAGTATATAGCCCCAGTGGTAGTATACATACAGCCCCAGTGGTAGTATATAGCCCCAATGGTAGTATATAGCCCCAGTAGTAGTATACAGCCCCAGTGGTAGTATATAGCCCCAGTGGTAGTATATAGCCCCAGTGGTAGTATACATACAGCCCCAGTGGTAGTATATAGCCCCAATGGTAGTATATAGCCCCAGTAGTAGTATACAGCCCCAGTGGTAGTATATAGCCCCAGTGGTAGTATATAGCCCCAGTGGTAGTATATAGCCCCAGTAGTAGTATACAGCCCCAGTGGTAGTATATAGCCCCAGTGGTAGTATATATACAGCCCCAGTGGTAGTATATAGCCCCAGTGGTAGTATATAGCCCCAATGGTAGTATACATACAGCCCCAGTGGTAGTATATAGCCCCAATGGTAGTATATAGCCCCAGTAGTAGTATACAGCCCCAGTGGTAGTATATAGCCCCAGTGGTAGTATACATACAGCCCCAGTGGTAGTATATAGCCCCAATGGTAGTATATAGCCCCAGTAGTAGTATACAGCCCCAGTGGTAGTATATAGCCCCAGTGGTAGTATATATACAGCCCCAGTGGTAGTATATAGCCCCAGTGGTAGTATATAGCCCCAGTGGTAGTATATAGCCCCAGTGGTAGTATATAGCCCCAGTGGTAGTATATAGCCCCAGTGGTAGTATATATACAGCCCCAGTGGTAGTATATAGCCCCAGTGGTAGTATATAGCCCCAGTGGTAGTATACAGGGCCCCAGCAGGGCCCCCCTCATAATTTGGCGCCCCCACCTCAGTTTCTGGGCCCCCCCGCATGCAGCGCTGCACATATACATTACGTGTCTAGCAGCTGTTACCCTCCGGTGGCAGATCGCGGCTCCCGGCTCCGGGCTCCATCTTCCTCGCTGTCTTCCTGCTTTGTGACCGGCGCGATGACGTCATCGCGCCGGTCACATGACAACCAGGAAGACAGAGAGGAAGATGGAGCCGGGAGCCGCGATCTGCCACCGGAGGGTAACAGCTGCTAGACACGTAATGTATATGTGCAGCGCTGCATGCGGGGGGGCCCAGAAACTGAGGTGGGGGCGCCAAACTTTGAGGGGGGCCGTATGACTCGCGTATAAGCCGAGGGGGGGACTTTTCAGCCCAATTTTTGGGCTGAAAAACTCGGCTTATACGCGAGTATATACGGTAATTGTTTCTAAATAATAATAAAGCCAGATATAAAATATTAACAATAACATGGGCCAATATTTCTGCAGACAGATCGCCACTTACTGAAATAGATGACGTGGTAAGGTTCTGTAGTCTGAAGGCCACCACTACTAGATGGTGTCTGTAATAATGTGACCATTCAGTGCATGTTTTATACTCGGTGGAGATGACAGGATAAAGCTGATCATAGACATTAGATGTCTGGATCTTCTCACAATGTTCTGGTTATGGAGACGCTGGTTACAATTAGGAGCTGACAGGTTGGATTATACAGGAGACCTGCAGATATGTGATATCTACTGCTGTCATTTGTGGTCATCATGGTAATTTATGATCTTTACTCTTCTTGTGACTTCTCCATCTGTGACTTTTACAATCTTTGTTTCAGGGTGAAGATCTGCCCCATATTAATACTACAGAGACATATGTGAGGGGTGATGAGCGGTGTAAAGAGGAGATTCCTACATATGGCTACCCAGGTGAGTAGTGACCACTAAAATCACAGATACGTCTCAATCATTGGCTGCTACAATTATGTCCTGAATTTTTTTTACAGTGTGTTACGCAAAGTTTTTTAGGATATTGATTATACTGACAGGCAAATTTCACGCGCAAATGGCACATTTTCAATCAGCTTAGCAAATGGTCTTTTATTCCCCCCTACATTCTGTTTTGGCAAAAAAGGCAATAAAAAAGTTTGGTGGAAGTGCTGTAAAACCAGGTTTGAGAGGATATTTAGAAAGGAACATCATCTTTCTGAGATCAGCATTAAAGAACCCAGGATCTTTTCTCTGGTCTACCACCAATCCAGAGAACTAAATACTGGTGGGAACCTCTTACTCTTCTAAAATCAATAATCTGTTAAACAGCAGATTCCTGATGATTGTGAACAATAACTGGATGTGGAGAAAGTCATAGCTGGATGTACAGAGGAGCGATGGAATTTACATAAGAAGTCATGGAATACAATGGAGAGCCGAGTTCAGTGAGGGAACCTTCTAACTATCAGTTTTTGAAGACAACCACGTTTTGTCTCTAAGTTTAAGGGAGAGCCATATGGATCACCTCCTCTCAGGTGATTTCTTCTGTGTTGTCACACTGGTGTGGCACAGGACTGGGCTCACCCTGGAAGGGCGTAACTAAGAGGCTGCCTTGTCTTTCCTAGGGCCACTGATGGTGTGGTTAGGCTTGAACTGAAAGGTAGCTGCCAGGTACCACTCCAAGGGAACCCTCGGTATCGTAACTGCTGATCCAGTGGTTGGGAGTACAGGCACGGACTCCGGTGCAGGTAGAGCGGCAGGGACAGGCAGGCTGGCTAGTACACGTAGACTGACAGGAACTGGGGGCACGGAAAACTAGGCGAGTCCAAATGTCTTTTATCTGAATGCTTCTTCATCCATTCAGACAATTTCACCAGTGTGGATCATGTATCCTCCCAGATTTTGGAGAAACTCAAGAGAGTTTGTCGGCTGCAGGGACGTCAAAAATGGTGCCCACAAGAAAAGGGAAATTGTGTATGGGCATCAACCCAATGAAGAACAGAGAATTCGCTGAATCTTCGCTTATATAGTTGCTACACAAGAACTCCGTACAAGACAATAACTCAACCTAGTCACAGTGATGAGATTTGACAAAGTGCGACAGGAAATTGGTCAGGACTTGGTTGACCCACTCCAGTTGATCGTTAGACTGCAGGTGGTAAGCAGAAGAGAAGTAGAAGTACACATTCAGCAGTTTCCAGATAGCCCTCCAGAATTAGGAATTAAATTGAATGCCCCTGTCAGACAGAATTTGGAGTGGTAAGCCATGTAGGCGGAAAGTATGCTGGATGAACTTCTCAGCAAGTACTGGAACAGATGGAAGACCAATCAAGGGCATGAAAGGGCCATTTTAGAAAAATGATCCACTACCACCCAGATGACAGAGCAACTGGAAGGTTTGTGATGAAGTCCATTGCAATATGCTGCCAAGAGCATATGCCACAGAGAGGGGAAGCAGTTGCACAGAAGGAAGTTTGTTAGGGGTCTTATTGCGGGCTCATAAAGGACAGGCTTAAATGAAGTCTAAAACATCTTTGCACAGGTAATGCTGTGAAACAAGAACATTTTCCTTCTTCTGTCTGGCGTGATCTGCAAGCTTTGACGAGTGACCCCACTTTAGCACAAACCTCCTGTCTGCCTCAGCGACCACAGTCTTTCCAGGTTGTACCTGAGACAAGTCTGCTGGAGCCACAGTGAGCATATTGGAGGGCTTGATGCTGAGTTGAGGGTCCTCCTCGTGGACAGAAGATGAAAAGAACCTGGAGAGTGCGTGAAATTTGATGTTCTTGTCTGTCAGCTGTAAATGGAGTGACAAAGAAGGTAATATTGTTGCGCCATTCTGTAATTGTCATCGGGAGCAGGTTATTTGAATGGGAACCTCACCTGTGCTTGTTGTGCTGTCTGCACAACAAGAATTAGTGCATTGATGTTTATCTCCCTGTGTCCTCGGCTAATGAGCGGCTGTGGATGGTGAAGATTTTGCTGCGTCCTTAATCCCAGCACCTCACGTGAGTCGTCACGTGGTGGGTCCGTGGGTGTGTTCAGGACGTCATCCAAGGTCCTATTGCTGCTCCATACCTCACTCCGCGTAGCGGAGGAACGAATGAATTTCAAAAAGAGTAATAGGTATTTGTGTGAGCGCTGGGGAATCAACCGGCACCAAGGCTATTATGAATAGTTACCTCTCGGCTTTATTTGTACAATAAAAAGGCAGGGTCCTTTAGGCCACAACGCGTTTCTACGCTCTCCAAGCATCTTCCTCAAGTGGAATTCAATTCCACTTGAGGAAGACGCTTGGAGAGCGTAGAAACGCGTTGTGGCCTAAAGGACCCTGCCTTTTTATTGTACAAATAAAGCCGAGAGGTAACTATTCATAATAGCCTTGGTGCCGGTTGATTCCCCAGCGCTCACACAAATACCTATTACTCTTTTTGAAATACAGCTGTAAATGGAGAACAAAGTTGAAGTGGGAAAAAAACAGCGGCCTATGGGCTTAGCAAAAATTCAGCCTCTGTGCAGACTGCAGGTAGGCCAAGTTCTTGTGGCCAGTGTAGATGACAACAGGATGAACAGCTCCTTCTAGTAGGTAATACCACTCCCACAAAGCCATCTTTGTTGTCAATCAAAAAATTATGTTCTGGAGCATAAAAGGCCTTGGAAAAGAAACTACAGGTTGAGTGAAGACTGCCTCAGGCCCAAATGAAGAGGCATCCAACTACAAGAAATTGTTTACTGATCTCGGATCTTTGCAGCATCGGGGCTGTTGAGAAGGCCAGCTTTAATAGGATGAAAGCATGATCAGCTTCCACTTCCACTTCTTCGGGTTAGCACTTTTGCGGATTTTGAGGAGCTATCAGACTTTTCCAGCACGAACGGCTTGTTACATCAAGTTTATTGTTCACAAGGGAAAGGGGGAAGGAGATGTACAAGAATGTCCCTTCCAGTCTGTCCTCATAAGCTATGATGCAATCAGGCTTACATTAACCTTCATTGTCTTACATCTGGTGAGGGAATCTGTCTTTGTTTCTCTCGGCAGGGGGGCTTCCTGAATACATACCTTTGCAGTCTGGCTACAGACTTCATTGTTTTGTTTTGAATGTATATATGGTTAAGGGGGTTGGTTGTACTTGTCTTTGCCAATCTAGAGGGTTGATTCCAGGAGAAGCATATAAGAAGACACACAGGCTTGGAAATCAGTTGGTGCTGGGACAGGGAAGCTATAGGATCTGTGCTGACGTCAGGTCCCGAGCTTATGAATGGGCTATAGAGTTGGGAGTTGGATACATGTGCTACGGTCATGATAGCTACTGTTGGGATTTAAGGAACTATTGTAGACTTTTGTGGAGCTGAATACATGGGCTTCGATCATGATATCTGTCGTCTGGAGGAACTTAAGGACTATTGTCAAGTGCTTATTTGCGAACCAGTGGGCATTGTATTGGGGTCATCTACCTGGATTTGCTGAAATACCCTGTATGGATACAAGTAAAGTTTGATGCGTCGTTAGCCTGCCTAGGAGATTATTATAATTCACAACTTCAGATTATCACACAGACCATGGCCGTGATTGGGATGGTTCGGGACATGAAGTTTAGTATGAACTGGAGGTAGTAATTAGCAAATCCCAGTAACCACTTGATGGCTTTCAAACTGTCCGTACAAGGCCACTTCAGGATTACAAAAAATGTCTCAGGGTCCATCTTCAACAACCCGGTATCTGACATTATGTACCCCAGTAAGAGGAAGCCAGATCTGCTCGAAACGCACTTCCTGCACTTGGCATGCAGACTACTATCCCTCAGTCTCTGTAAAACCTGGCGAACATTCCTCTTGTGAGTGGGCAGATCGGAAGAGAACACCAGTATGTCGTCCAGATACATGACCCCACAGGAGTAAAGAAGATTCTAAAAATGTTGCTTATGGATTCTTCAAAGACTGCAGGGAAATTGCTAAGCCTAAACGGCATCACCGACTACTTTTAGTGGCCATCCTGGGTGTTAAAGGCAGTCTTCCATTCATCCCCCGACCGTATACAGAACAGATTATATGTCCCACCGAGGTTGAGTTTGGTTAAGATTCTAGAGACCCGAGATGATTGAACAATTCCTGTATGAGTGACAGCGGGTATCTGATTGAGACCCCTATGGTCTATACAGGGCTGGAAGGAGCAAAAAGAAAACAAGCGATTTCAGGGTCAAATATATGTGAGAATTCTTCATTTATTAAAGACGTGCTGTATCAAGGATGTTATCATATAAATAATCATTGTTCACAAGGTAGAATAAAGTCCAGAAACGCTTTTTTCCAAATCCCATATCTCTGAAAGCAATTCCAATATAATCTGTAAATGCTAGATGCTTTTAATGCAAACTATAACACTTCTCCATATCATATATCCCACACATCCTATGTGGATTGCTTTTCTATCCCATAGATAGCCTCAATGTGCAGCTAATTCATAGGTGAATAGACTTAAAATCCCAATGACATGGGGAAAGACCATACAATTCAAGGAGCCATATCTTATCTGGTAGCAAGCAGGAGTACTAGCAATATGACACAGCAAAAGAGAGCTCTCTATATCATTAAAACTGGATACAGCGTATATCACATGTTGCAAACGTGATTACCTTATGCACGAATTCCTGAATTTTGTCAGCTGCGCTCCTATGCGCCTTTTGGATTTTAGACCTTTGTCAGGGGGCGTGGTTAGGGAAACGGAAGGGGAGGTTTAAAAAGAGGTGTCCGCCAATCATCGATGCCGCATCACCAATTACCATAGTGACAGGTGCTTCCGCCGAATCATAGCGGAGGTGCGTCACAGCGTGGCATCATGGGGAGGCGGAACTGGTGTCACATGATCCCGGATTTCCACAGCACCATAGAGACACCGACACTGAGCGCGCTCTCACCCAGCGGGAACACTCGTTCGGCAAAGTGAGACCACCGAGGCATATGGGTTACACATAAAGCTGGAAGGAGCCTACATCAGCCAGGAAAGACTTCTGGGTAAATCCCCTTGCCAGATTCCCCTTAATTTACTCAGACATGGATTGGTTCTCTGCCTTGGCAGAGGGTAGATTTGGTGTTGAGGAGGAGAGCAACCTGGAAGTAGGTAAATGAGACAGTCATACTGTTATTTGGGGTTACCATCTCTGCTCAGGTGCAGGCAGGGACAGGCAGGCTGGCTAGTACACTAAAGCAAACAGGAGTTGGCAGATAGACAGGTACTGGCAGGCAGGTACTGGCAGATACTAGAACACAAGTTCGAGTTAGGTGGCACAGGTGACGGACAAAGGAAACAGGAACTGGGAAACTTGTCTGTACACGCCTGATCATGTTGCTTAGACGTGTGCAGGCCCCGGGAACAGGAAGCAGGAGCAGTGACCGAGACAGATGCTGCATGGCAGCCAGAGGGGTTGTCAGTACCGGTGTTATATAGGTATTACCAGATGTTTACATTTCACAGTACTTACTGCCAAATCATATTCAGTTACCAGATAAATTAGGAGCAACAGGGGTATTAACCAGGCTGTGGAGTTAGTAAGCACAAGATCCTACTCCAATTGTGTATACACACTCTAACTTCTTATAATTGGGGCCAATAATTGGGGATAAATTTCCTGTAGTAAAATGGTAACTTTAGGCCTTTTCCAACCATCATGTAAATTATATAAGTTTGCAAGGGTAAATTGTTTTGAAAAGACGTGATTTTTATATACTTTTGAATGCTGAACCCAGTAAAAATATAGAAAAAATACTATCACTTACAGTTTTTTCACAAACACGGACACCATTCTTGCGTCATACATTTTCTTCTTTGTGTGAACTTTTGGTGGATGATTTGGTATCATTAGAATGGTCAGAAATTAATGGATGTTGTGCTACATGGACCTCCTGTCAGTGACTTGTCGTGTTTCACGGTCCAGGAATACCTGTCACTTCAACTCTGAAGAAACTTGAAGATACACCTGATTCAGAACATGAATAGCAAGATTATGACAAAGTCTTCTTTCATGCTCGTCCCAACAAGCCACATCATTTTTCACAGCTCAAATTAAATGATTTAGTCAAGGAATTGGACCTTCCCAGACATTCTGCAGATCGTTTAGGCTGTAGACTAAAGGAAAAGAACCTTCTACCTCCTGGTACCTGTTTTTCATGGTTCAGAGTCAGAGAAAAGGAATTGTTCACATTCTTTGCTGAAGACTGTGCTATAATATATTGCATTCAGTGGCGTAACTACCACGGTCGCAGCTGTCGCGTCTGAGACCGGGCCCGCCCCTTTAGGGGGGCCAGTGCTTCCAGCCGCCCGCCGCGACCGCGTGTGCCCGTGGAGAGGATGGAGGACATTCACTTGTCACCGGGTTTTAAAGGTGCGGTGACTAGTGAATGCGGTGCCCCCCTCCCTGCTCCAAAAACTCGCCGGATTTCATGCAGAGTTTGGAGGAGGGAGTAAGACTTTAAAAAAAAAATATATATATTATTTACTCCCTCATCTGGTGCCGCCCCCTGACACCTGGCGCCCTAGGCACGTGCCTACGGGTGCCTAATTGTAAATACGGCCCTGCATCCACATGTCATCTGTGTCTTGTCCTTTTTTGTTTTACAGTTTAACGAGCGCAAGAAAATGTAATTTATTTTGTTCATATGAGAAAGACAAATGCCCCACTGATGTTAAAACTGACACTTTGACCAAAAACTGATGAAAATCAGTCTGTTTCTTGCATACCAGAAAAGTGATGTCTTAGGCTGCTTTCACATCGCCATTTTTTCCCTATCCGTGGGGTTCTGTTTTTTGCAGGACCCCACGGATAGGAAAGGACAGCATCGGATGTGTGCCCGTGGATGCCAATTCTGTGTCCGGATTCGTGACTTTCACGGATCCTGACACAGAAGGGCACTTTCACTTTCACTTTCGCAATGTATAATATACATTGCGGAAGTAAAGCAAGAGTTAAAAATAAAAAAAAAAAAAAGATCCTCTCCGGCGTGTGTCCCCGAGACGAGGACCTGGGAATCAGCTGATCGGGAAGAGGCAGAGCAACCAGATCAGCTAATTGGTCACATGACCGCAAACTAAAATTTGTATAGACAGGTTTATACATAATAAGGTAATTAATTATATTATTTCAAGGCAGAGCTTTGGAAAATAATAAAATCAGTTTTATTTTTGGCAGATGACTTTACCTGGAGCTCAGAGAAACATCAGATATTTTCAGACTTTGAAGCAGATGATCATGGTGTCCCACAAGATACTTATGAAGACCACACCCTTACCACAGATACACCTCTGGAACTTCACAGCAAAAATCTGCCCTTTGATCATACTCAAAAGTTCTCATCTTCTGATTTATTGACTTCTAAGTCAAATAAAAATAACAAAAGTGATAGTGAACATCAAATCCCTCAAACAGGGAAGAAGTCATATTCATGTTCAGAATGTGACAAATGTTTTACACAGAATTCAGATCTTGTTAGGCATAAGAGAATTCATACAGGGGAGAAGCCTTTTTCATGTCCAGAATGTGGGAAATGTTTTACAGATAAATCAAATTATGTCAGACATCAAAGAATTCATACAGGGGAGAAGCCATTTTTATGTTCAGAATGTGGAAAATATTTTACTAACAAACAAGACTTTCATAAACATCAGAGAATTCACACAGGGGAGAAGCCATTTTTATGTTCAGAATGTGGGAAATGTTTTACAAATAAATCACAACTTGCTGCACATCAGAGAACTCACACAGGGGAGAAGCCATTTTCATGTTCTGAATGTGGGAAATGTTTTACAGAGAAATCAGATCTTGTTAGGCATCAGAAAGGGCACTCAGGACAGAAAGATATTTCATGTTCAGAATGTGAGAAATGTTTTATTAAGAAATCCCATCTTATTACACATCAGAGAACTCACACAGGGGAGAAGCCATTTTTGTGTTCCGATTGTGGGAAATGTTTTTCCCAGAAATCACATCTTGTTACACATCAGAGAGCTCATAAACTTGAAAAGCCATTTACTTGTTCAGAATGTGGAAGATGTTTTGGACAGAAATCGCATCTTCTTAACCATCAAAAAAAAATTCATTCAAGGACGTAGTTTCTGTGCATTTTTAGTTATTGTATTGATAAGTTATGGCAAAAGGGAAAGTAACGTCACACATTTATACAAGAGAGTCCATATGTTCCAAAGGGTCCATATGAGCAACTTGGACTGTTGTGGTAGGCTGAATCAACTCATTGAACCTAATTCTGCTTGATTTTATCGCTAAAGGCACTGAATTATTGTTTTGATTGGTTGCTACTGCTTAGGCTGGCTTCACACTGCGGGTCCCATCCGATCCGAGGCTGTCCGTGTAAACCGGACAGCCCCGGACCGGATTTTGGCCCCATAGCAGCCGGATGGCAGCTCTCTGCCATCCGTTTTCTATGTGTCCGGGACAATCCGGGAGAATTCAGTATTCTCCCACGGACACAAAAACGCTGCTTGCAGCGTTTTTGTGTCCGAGAGGAGAATATCTCCTCTAATTGGCAATTCCCGGATTGACCCGGATTGCCCCGGATCTTCCCAGATCCGGTGCAATCCGGCGCTCCCTAACATGGGAGCCTATGGGGCCGGATTGCACCGGTCCGGGAGGATCTGGGAACCGGACCCCTGTGGCTGCACGCCGCAGTTGTTTCAGGACCGCGGCTAGCTCCCTGCCAGCCACGGTCCTGATTCATCAGTGGCGGCAGCTACGTGTGGGTGCACATCGGACCGGAGGACATATTAGCCCTCTGGTTCTGTGTGCTGATCCGATCCGGGGCTGTCAGGTTCATCCTGACAGCCTCGGATCGGATCTGAACCGCAGTGTGAAGCCAGCCTTAGAATACATGTAATTGTAAACTTTAATTGTAACATGCATTAGTAGTAGTACCTAATTAATGTGTTACTTACTTATGTGATTGATAAGTAATTTTTAACTTGCATGATCCATAATAGGGTCATGTTACATATGAATGAGGCACAAATATCTTTTAAATGGGCGAAAGTGTGCTTCTAAAACAGAATGATCCTCATTGTATTCCACTAGCACACTTTTGAGCTTAATTAAAATAGATTTGGCTACTTAATGAGGCATCATATTGTTCACACCCTTTCTTACCATGGACCGTCCACCAGGTTCTATTTTAGATTTTGTTCCCAAGAAGCACAGTGGAAAGTGAAGCTGTATTTTACTGATACGGCATGGCTGGGACACCAGTGCTCACTGCAGGGAGCAGTGGCAGACAGACACATAGACTACACTAAAGCTCCATCAGATAATCATGTATATTATGAGAAATGGAAGACAGACAGTGTGCAATGTATTGTGTGCACCTGACCAGCATCTAAGGATCAGGTCTCTGCACGGCTCAGAAGCACACTATGGCCAAGAAATGCTGAAGCACTACTTCACTGTGGCCAAGAAATGCTTAAGCACTACTTATTAGATACGATTTCCAAACCTTTGACTGTATCTGCCTAAACCTGTATTTTGTCCATGTGTGATTTACAGCACTAAATACAGGGTGGGACATTTATATATCTGCACGTAAATAAAATGTGAATGGTTGGTGATATGAACTTCCTGTTTGTGGCACATTAGTATATGGGAGGGGGAAAACTTTTTCAGTTGGGTGGTGACCATGGCGGCCATTTTGAAGTCAGACATTTTGGATCCAACTTTATTTTTTTCAATGGTAAGAGGGTCATGTGAACATCAAATTCATTGAGAATTTCATAAGAAAAACAATGGTGTGCTTGGTTTTATTGTAACTATATTCTTTCATGAGTTATTTACAAGTTTATGATCACTTCTAAAATGTGTTCAAAGTGCTGCCCATTGTGTTGGATTGTCAATGCAACCCTCTTCTCCCACTCTTGACACACTGATAGCAACACTGCAGAAGAAATGCTGCACAGGCTTCCAGGATCTGTATATTCAGATGCTGCACATCTCGTATCCTCACAGCATAGACAATCGCCTTCAGATGAGGGATGAAGCAAACTTTTTTGTGAATGGTGAAGTTAACAAATAAAACCAGCGCTATTGGTCTGACACTAACCCACAGTGGATAGATCCCTCCAAGACTGATGGAACACAAAAATTGATGGTATGGTGTGGTATATGGGGTACAAAGATAGTGGGGCCATTCTTCATCAATGGAAGCCTCAATGCCACTGGATATCTGAATCATGTAGCAATTTCAGATATCCAGTGGCATTGAGGTTTCCATTGATGTAGAATGGCCCCACTATCTTTGTACCCCATATACCACACCATACCATCAATTTTTGTGTTCCAACAGTCTTGGAGGGATCTATCCACTGTGGGTTAGTGTCAGACCAATAGCGCTGGTTTTGTTTGTTAACTTCACCATTCACAAAAAAAGTTTGCCTCATCTGAAGGCAATTGTCTATGCTGTGAGGATACGAGATGTGCAGCATCTGAAACTACAAATACTGGAAGCCTGTGCTAGCATTTCTTCTGCAGTGTTGCTATCAGTGTGTCAAGAGATGGGAGAAGAGGGTTGCATTGACAATCCAACACAATGGGCCGCACTTTGAACACACTTTAAAAGTGATCATAAATTTGTAAATAACTCATGAAAGAATAAAGGTACGTTAAAACCAAGCACACCATTGTTTTTTTTCTTATGAAATTCTCAATGAGTTTGATGTGTCACATGACCCTCTATTGAAAAAATAAAGTTGGATCCAAACTGGCCACCATGATCACCACCCATCTGGGAAAGTTTCCCCCCTCCCATATACTAATGTGCCGCTAACAGGAAGTTGATATCGCCAACCATTCCCATTTTATTTTGGTGCATCCATATAAGTGGCCCACCCTGTAGTTATTAGGAAATGTATACCTTTATCAATAAACAACTAGAGAAAGTTGGAATGATGTGCAAATTGTAATGAATACAACCATGCAATGATGTGGAAATCTTTTATAACCATATTATATTCACAGCAGGACATAGAACAAAGATCAGAAGTTGAACGTTAGACATTTTTTCATTTAATTTGACCAAGAAAACTAATTTAGAAAGTTCTGTCAAGGCTATGTCTACCATCTCTTCTTTTACAATAGTCTGTAAATGTCTGGAAAGTAAGGAGACTAACTGCAGAATATTTGAAAGAGGAATATAGTCATCTTCTTCAAAAATATATATCTTTTTTTCGTATTAGTGAAAGGTCTGGACTGTAGGTGGTCAGTTCACCACCCAAACTCTTCTGTGTAGACGTATTGTTGTGATTGATGCACTGTGTGGTTTAGAATTGTCTTGCCGAAATATGCAAATCCATCCCTGAAATAGACATCTGGATGGGAGCATATGTTGTTGTAACCTCTCTATCGAATACTCAGCATTGTTATGTCTTTCAGGGTATGTAAGCTTCCCCTAATATAACCAGTAATGCAACCCCATGCCATCAGAGATGCGGGAACTGTGCGCTGATAACAAACTTATGGTCCCGCTCTTCTTGAGTCCTCAGGACATGGCGTTCATGGTTTCCATAAAGAATTTCAAATTTTGACTAATTTCACCAGAGAACAGCTTTACATTTTGCCTAAGTAAGGCCTCTTTCACATCCGCGGTAAACGCTGATTACCGCATAACGGCCGCCATCGCCGCACACTTGTGGCAAGCCCCATACGATGTTTATGGGGCTTGCGGTAAGTGTGCGGCAGGTGCGGCAAGTGCGGTTTCGGCACTTGCAGCAGGTGCGGCCGCGGAAAAAACGCGGAATACCGCGTTTTTTTTCGTGGCCACATCTGCCGCAAGTGCCGAAACCGCAGCTACACCGCACTTGCCGCACCTGCCACAAGCCCCATAGACATTGCATGGGGCTTGCCGCAGGAGAACCGCACGTGCGGCCGATATGCGGTAATCGCGGCAGTTGCGGTTTTTTCACCGCAAGTGCCACAATCAGCGTAAAACGCTGATGTGAAAGCAGCCTAAGACCATGTTAAATAAGGTTTGGCCTAGAAAACACAACATGGTTTTTGAAGTATGTCGATATGTGCCTTTATCTTTGTGCGGTAGAGCTTTAACTGTCATTTGTGGATTGCACAGCGAACTATAATCACAGACAATGATTTTTGATCATATTCTGGAGCAAATGGAGCAATTGCCATGTCTGAATCATGCTTTTTTTAATACAGGGCCACCAGAGGACTTGTAGATCACAAGCAGTCAGTACTGACCGTCGGTCTTGTCCTTTGCACACATGGATTTTGCCAGAATCTCCGAGTCTTTTGATGATATTATGGACTGTAGATTATATGACATTCAAAGTCTTTCCAATTTTACATTGAGGAATATTTTTCTGATAGTGCTCCATTTTTAGACGCAATTATTTACAGATTGGTGATCTGTGACCATCTTTGCTTCTATGAGATTCTGCTTATCTAACATGCTATTTTTATATAAAGTCATGATTTTTATTAGTACCCACTTTTAAAGCCTTTTATGAACCTTGTCCTCAACTTTTTTAAGTGTTTTGCTTCTATCAATTTTTTAAATTACCGTATGTACTCGTGTATAAGCCGAGTTTTTCAGCCCAAAATTTGGGCTGAAAAGTCCCCCCCTCGGCTTATACACGGGTCTATACGGTACCACCTGCTGTGGTGGGGGCTGTGGAGGCTGAAGGAGGCGGGGGGAGGCTGCTGTCAATCAGCGGCAGGGGGAAGCAGTTCATATATGCCCCCCAAAAGCTGGCACTGTCCCCCCTTGTAAGGGCCCCCCCCCCGCTGCTTATACATTACCATCCCGGTGTTCTGATCGGCGCCGCTCCTCGGTGCTTCTTCTTCATCCTCCCGTCCTCGCTGGCTGCATCCGGGATCTCCGGCCGTCGCAGCGATATGACGTCATCGCGCGACGGCCGGAGATCCCGGATGCAGCCAGCGAGGACGGGAGGATGAAGAAGAAGCACCGAGGAGCGGCGCCGATCAGAACACCGGGATGGTAATGTATAAGCAGCGGGGGGGGGGCCCTTACAAGGGGGGACAGTGCCAGCTTTTGGGGGCTGTTGGTACCCCCAGGGGGCTGCTGGGTACCCCCTGGGGGCTGTTGGTACCCCCAGGGGGCTGTTGGTACCCCCAGGGGGCTGTTGGTACCCCCAGGGGGCTGTTGGGTACCCCCAGGGCGATGTTGGGTACCCCCAGGGGGCTGTTGGTACCCCCAGGGGGCTGCTGGGTACCCCCTGAGGGCTGCTGGGTACCCCCAGGGGGCCGCTGGGTACCCCCTGGGGGCCGCTGTATAACCCCTGGGGGGTGCTGTATAACCCCTGGGGGCTGCTGTATAACCCCTGGGGGCTGCTGTATATACTGCCGAGGCCTGTATACCACTGGGGCTGCTGTATATACCACTGGGGCTGCTGTATATACCACTGGGGCTGCTGTATATACTGGTGGGGTCTGTATATACCACTGGGGAGGCTGCTGTATACCACTGGGGTTGCTGTATATGCCACTGGGGAGGCTGCTGTATACTACCATTGGGGGGCCTGTATACCACACTGCCGGGGGCTGTACACCTGTACTGGGGTCCACCCTCGGCTTATACACGAGTCAATAGGTTTTCCCAGGTTTTGGGGGCAAAAGTAGGGGGGTCGGCTTATACACGGGTCGGCTTATACACGAGTATATACGGTAGTTATTGTTTTTAAATGAAACATGAAAATTATAGAAACCTGATTCCAGCTCACCTAGTTGCTCTATGGTCATCCACCTGGGGCTCAGACACCGGCCTCACCCTGGCCTTTCATCAAGGATAGTAGATAAAACATGACTGGGTCATGTACATTTTTCTTTTGTATGCACTATATTTTCGTTTGAAAAATAAAAGAAAAGGGAAATCCAGTCCTGTTGAGCCGGACTCTTAAGTTTTTCTATTATCCTTGACACAGAAAAATGTCCAATGTTTTTAACTTTTTATCACAAGTCTGTGACAGCTTTTGTGTTGTTCTACATTTGATGTTAATTTCTTCAGTATCAGCAAGAGTTAATGGTATTTCTTTGCTGGTAGTACTAGGATGGCTTTCTGCAGTGTGTGTCCACTACCACTTCTCTTTACGTAGTCATGTGTTTTTCCAGCTGGTGTTGGTGATAGCTCATTCTGACTTCTACAAGCGTGGAGTGTGGATGTGCGTGAGCCCCTTCCCCCTGCTGCTGTCTGGGGTTGAGCCGCAGCTTTAAGTAGGATTTATTTTTGGGTCTTCTTTATTCCTTGGGGTGTTATTCCAGGGTTTCTCAGGAGCTAGGGCGGTGCTGGTGGCTCAGACCTTGCCACCTTCAGGAATACCTCTGAGATAAGGGACAGCACAGGGTTTCAGCAGTTATGGACAGATCAGGCATCCCTTTCACTGGAGTTTGTGTTTAACCCCGCGCTTCCCAAGCATGGCACTTCTGATCTCTGTTCTAGGTTCTGTTGTGAATAAAATAGAGCAATAAAGGTACCATTACACGGTACGATATCGTGAACGATATCACTCAAACGTCACGGGTTTGGAGTCGTTCAACGACATCGTTACTACTTTGTTGCGTGTGACACCGAGATTCAATCACGATAAATCGTTGGATCAGTGATTGCAGATTTGAGAACGTTATCAAATCTGACGATCCACGATCAGCCAACCTGCTGCATCGTTATATGCGACACCACAATAACGATGTCATTAACGACTTCCCCTATTCACATCAATAAACAAATATCATTTGCTGGGTTGTGCTACCTACTCGCTGGATCGCTGGTGCGTCGTCCACGATATCTAGACGTGTGACATCTCACCAATGGTCTCTAAACGATGTCCTAACAACCGCGCGTCCATGAGATCATTGGTGATATTGTTACAACGTTGAAGCGTGTAACAGTACCTTAAGAGATATTCTAAATCGTTACATGCTTGTTTTCTTTACATATTACATCCCATCTTTTTTGTAATTGGGTTTTAGTATGTAGAATATAAATAACACATATATTGTGTATAAAATATCATATTTAAAAATAAATTATGAATGCATGTTAAATGGATTGTCAGTGTCTATATATCGTCTATATATGTAAATGTCTATATATGTAATCAATCGTCTATATATGTAAACAAAACAGTTCCCGGGAACTGAGGAGACTATCCAATGCTCAGCTTGTTCCATTTTATTAACAGACTGTCCTGTAGATAAATATGCTGAAAGAGATCAGGGTGCAAATAGGGTCTTATCTATGATAAGTTATGATATATAACAGTAGTTGGAGGCTCACCTGTGTGAGTTGTGTGAGTCATAACCAACTATAATAGCATATACCCAGGATCACTGCATCCACCACGAGGAGATCAAACATGCCAGGGATAGAACTGGTGTAAAGCCATGCTGTCAGGGATCAGTCAGAGGAATCCAATAAAATGATGACAGAGGGGTTAAGTTTTGAGCAATCAGAGTTATTAATAAAATCCTGGAAATAAACAACTTGGGGAGATTACTTCAAATGTTATCACTTCATTTAGTTCTGAGAATAAGGTGTTCAGAAACATTTTGTCTAAACATTGGCATATTCTACGGAATGATCCCATCGATACCTACAATCACTTTCAGAAGACCACTAACAATAGGAAATATGGCGGCACCTAGCAGATGAAAATATGAGAAACAAATTTCAGTACCAATAAGTAATAATGTGCTGCAAATGACTGCGGGATCCTTCAAATGTGGCAAATCTAAATGTCTGTGCTGTAGGATGATCCATCACAATGGGAGATCCTTCTCTTCTAGACTAGATGTCACCAAGACATTTCCAATTAAAAGTTATATGACATGTCAGACTGATTTTGTGGTGTATTTAGACGAATACACATGTGGATTACAGTATATTGGGCGTACTACCCAACCACTTCACAAAAGGTTTAATAGCCATAGACATAATATCAGGAAAGGCTATATGCTGCAAGAAGTATATAAGCATTTTGCAATAAAACATGATAAAAACCAGATTCACTAAAAGTCACTCCGATAGAATGTTCCATCTCGGAAGGTAAATCATAGGGAATGTCTGAACAGAAAAGAGATATTTTGGATCTATAACCTGTCGTCCCTCAGACCACATGGGCCCAATATAGTAACCGATCTTTTATTAATATCTGAGAGATCAGCCACTTACAATAAGAATGTGTGTTACATTTATTCCGTTGATTTATAACCAACTGTCTTCTCTATTTATAATCTGAGAGATCAGTTATTTGCAAGATGAATGTTTAAACTCAATTTCCGACTTTGCCCTACAGATCATACATGTATATAGCTCTAATTTTGCCCCTCTTCTCTCTACAATTCGATTGTTTCTTGTTTTTGTAAGTGGCTCCTTTAAGTGTGCTTCTCACATATATCTGCATTGAAGAATAAACTAGCTGACTGTTGAAAGACTAGTTACTTACAGTGTTGGCCAAAAGTATTGACACCCCTGCAATTCTGTCAGATAATACTCAGTTTCTTCCTGAAAATGATAATAATACCAAAGAATTTGTGATTGCTATCTTCATTTAATTTGTCTTCAATGAAAAAAACACAAAAGAATTGTCATAAAGCCAAATTGGATATAGTTCCACACCAAACATAAAAAATGGGGTGGACAAAAGTATTGGCACTGTTAGAAAAATCATGTGATGCTTCTCTAATTTGTGTAATTAACAGCACCTGTAACTTGCCTGTGGCACCTAACAGGTGTTGGCAATAACTAAATCACACTTGCAGCCAGTTGACATGGATTAAAGTTGACTCAACCCTCTGTCCTGTGTCCTTGTGTGTACCACATTGAGCATGGAGAAAAGAAAGAAGAACAAAGAACTGTCTGAGGACTTGAGAAACCAAATTGTGAGGAAGCATGAGCAATCTCAAGGCTACAAGTCCATCTCCAAAGACCTGAAAGTTCCTATGTCTACCGTGTGCAGTGTCATCAAGAAGTTTAAAGCCCATGGCACTGTGGCTAATCTCCCTAGATGTAGACGGAAAAGAAAAATTGACAAGAGATTTCAACGCAAGATTGTGCGGATGGTGGATAAAGAACCTTGACTAACATCCAAACAAGTTCAAGCTGCCCTGCAGTCTGAGGGTACAACAGTGTCAACCCGTACTATCTGTCAGCATCTGAATGAAAAGGGACTGTATGGTAGGAGACCCAGGAAGACCCCACTTCTTACCCCGAGACATAAAAAAGCCAGGCTGGAGTTTGCCAAAATTTACCTTAGAAAGCCTAAAACGTTTTGGAAGAATGTTCTCTCTTTTTGGGCAAAGGCATCAACGTAGAGTTTACAGGAGAAAAAAAGAGACATTCAAAGAAAAGAACACGGTCCCTACAGTCAAACATGGCGGAGGTTCCCTGATGTTTTGGGGTTGCTTTGCTTCCTCTGGCACTGGACTGCTTGACCGTGTGCATGGCATTATGAAGTCTGAAGACTAACAACAAATTTTGCAGCATAATGTAGGGCCCAGTGTGAGAAAGCTAGGTCTCCCTCAGAGGTCATGGGTCTTCCAGCAGGACAATGACCCAAAACACACTTCAAAAAGCACTAGAAAATGGTTTGAGAGAAAGCACTGGAGACTTCTAAGGTGGCCAGCAATGAGTCCAGACCTGAATCCCATAGAACACCTGTGGAGAGATCTAAAAATGGCAGTTTGGAGAAGGCACCCTTCAAATATCAGGGACCTGGAGCAGTTTGCCAAAGAAGAATGGTGTAAAATTCCAGCAGAGCATTGTAAGAAACTCATTGATGGTTACCGGAAGCAGATGATCGCAGTTATTTTGGCTAAAGGTTGTGCAACCAAGTATTAGGCTGAGGGTGCCAATACTTTTGTCTGCCCCATTTTTGGAGTTTTGTGTGAAATGATCAATGTTTTGCTTTTTGCTCCATTCTCTTTTGGGTTTTTTTAATTGAAGACAAATTAAATGAAGATAATAATACCAAAGAATTTGTGATTGCAATCATTTTCAGGAAGAAACTGAGTATTATCTGACAGAATTGCAGGGGTGTCAATACTTTTGGCCAACACTGTATGATAAAAAGGATGTGTACTTATATGTTGCTCCTCTTCTCTTTTAGGCTGGCTTCACACCACGGTAAGGTCCGATCCAGGGCTGTCAGGGGATGAACCTGACAGCCCCGGACCGTATCAGCACACAGAACCGGAGGGCAAATACGCCCTCCGGTGCAGTGTACAGCCGGATGCAGCTGCAGCTGCTAATGAATCAGGACTGCGGCTCGCAGGGAGCTAGCCGCAGTCCTGAAATAACAGCAGAGTGCAGCCGCAGGTGTCCAGTTCCCGGATCCTCCCGGACAGGGACAATCCGGCCCCATAGGCTCCCATGTTAGGGAGCGCCAGATTGCACTGGATCCGGGGGAATCCGGGAGAATCCAGGGTACGGCAATTTGGGGAGATTTTTCTCCCCAGACACAAACGTCGCAAGCAACGTTTTTGTCTCCGGTGAGAAAAATCCAAATTCTCCCGGATTCTTCCGGAGATATGGAATCCGGATGTCAGAAAGCTGCCATCCAGCTCCATAGGATACTATGGGGCCAAAATCCGGTCCGGGGCTGTCTGGTTTACACCGGACAGCCCCGGATCGGACCTTACCGTGGTGTGAAGCCACCCTAAAACTGCATTTTTTGTGATTCTGTGAACAGCTCTCTCTGTGATCGTGTTCTCCCATATGTGAGTACACCGTGTTCATTCATGCTCATGTTGTCCCAAGATGACCCCAAGCGGACATGCATATTCTTTCTAGCAGTTCAAGAGAGTTAATTTGAGCTGCGCTTCCCTAATACATATTCTGTGCAGTACCACTCCCTATTTCCAACTACAATGTTTTAATTCATGTCGTACACCAGTAAGTGTAACCCATGATCAAGACTTCTTGAAGTCGAAATGCGTGGGCCCTTTCCTAGTGCTGGGATCACTCTACTAACTGCTGGATGATGTTTTAAACGGAAGAATTAAGGATATTTGGTTTTTGATTGATCGGCCCTGTCGGTCTTCGCTGGAGAATTCTCTTGCTTTGGATTGTTACCCGCCAGGACCAGGATGGCTCTGTGCAAGCAGTGTTTGGACCATGCATGTTTGGGAATCTTATATATAATTACCTTAACTCACTTCCGTCATATTCGGCGCTACTTCCGTCGTCGTGGACATGGCTGCCAAACGGAAGTGCGCTACGGCAATTATATATAAGGAGAAGATATAGTGAAGCTCCTCCTGGCCGCGCTCCACTGCCCGCTCACCCGCCGCCTGTCACAACACTTCCCCCCCGCTGCCCCATCACCCCCCGCCTGTCACCATAGCCCCCCTACACTGCCCGGTCACCCCCAGCCTATCTCCGCTGCCCGATCGCCCCCCCCCACTCTCCGGTCACCCCCCCGCCTCTTACCACAGCTCCCTCCAGCCCCCTACACTGCCCGGTCACCCCCAGCCTATCTCCGCTGCCCGATCGCCCCCACCCCCACTCTCCGGTCACCCCCCCCACTCTCCGGTCACCCCCCCCACTCTCCGGTCACCCCCTCCACTCTCCGGTCACCCCCCCCACTCTCCTGTCACCCCCCCACTCTCCGGTCACCCCCCCGCCTCTTACCACAGCTCCCTCCAGCCAGCCGCGATCTCTATTCATGGGGCTTCAGGACCTCTGATGACGTCACGATGATGGGTGGAGTCACAGATCACATGACTGTGACGTCATCAAAGGTCCTGTCCCGATCTAACCTCCTCTGCCTACTCATCCCCCTGCCCTGCACACTGACCCACGATCTGCTCCCTCACCCCCTGCTCTGCCCACTGACCCCCACACTGACCCCCAACTCTGCCCACTGACCACCCAACTCTTCCCACTGACCCCCCACTCTGCCCACTCACCCCCACTCTGCCCCTCACCCTGCTCTGACCACTCACCCCCACTCTCACCACTCACCCCCCAACTCTTCCCCCTGACCCCCCTAACTCTTCCCCCTGACCCCCCCCAACTCTTCCCCCTGACCCCCACTCTTCCCCCTGACCCCCACTCTTCCCACTGACCCCCACTCTGCCCACTGACCCCCACTCTGCCCACTGACCCCCACTCTGCCCCTGACCCCCACTCTGACCACTCACTCCCATTCTGACCACTGACCCCCCCTACTCTGCCCACTGACCCCCCAACTCTTCCCCTTGACCCCCTCTGCCCCCTCACCCCCACTCTGCCCACTGACCCCCACTCTGCCCCTCACCCCTACTCTGACCACTCACCCCCCTACTCTGACCACTCACCCCCCTACTCTTCCCCTTGACCCCCTCTCTGCCCCCTCACCCCCACTCTGACCACTGACCCCCACTCTGACCACTGACCCCCACTCTGACCACTGACCCCCACTCTGCCCCTGACCCCCACTCTGACCACTCACCCCCCTACTCTGCCCACTGACCCCCCAACTCTGCCCCCTCACCCCCTCTCTGCCCCCTCACCCACACTCTGCCCACTCATCCTGCTCTGCCCACTTATCCCTCACACTCACCCTGCTCGGCCCACTGACCCCTCACATTGCCCACTGACCATGCTCTGCCCACTAAACCCTGCTCTGCCCAGTAACCCCCACTCTGCCCGCTGACCCCTGCTCTGCTCACTGACTCTGCCCACTCACCCCCGCTTTGCCCACTCACCCCCAGCTCATCGGTTTCCCAGCCAACGACAGCTCCTGTCCTGGAAGCTACAAGACAGGTGGAGCGAGCCGCCGGAGGGTAAGTATCCTCACTGAGGTTTTTTTTTTTATTATCACCATGAAGTTCTGGGGGGGAGAGAGGGGGCCGCACAGAGTGGAGGCCCAGAGGGACGGCGGCCGCGGGGAGCGGAGGGGGTCTGGAGGAGCGCCTCCATCCTGCCCCCCGTATCCATCCTGCCCCCCCGACACCATCCCGCACCCCCACTACCATCCTGCCCCCCCCCCCCCCCCAACATCCTGCCCCGCCGCCTCCATCCTCCCCCCCGCCTCCATCCTGCCCCGCCTTCTCCATCCTGCCTCGCTCGGTCCATTCTGCGCCACTCACCTCCATCCTGCCCCTCCGGCTCCATCCTGCCCCTCCGGCTCCATCCTGCCCCTCCGGCTCCATCCTGCTCCTCCGGCTCCATCCTGCCCCTCCGGCTCCATCCTGCCCCGCTCGCTCCATCCTGCCCCGCTTGCTCCATCCTCACCCCCGCTGTTCTTGCTCCCCCGGCTCCATCCTGCCCTCCCGCTTGCTCCATCCTGCCCCACTTCCTCCATTCTGCTCATCTGGCTCCATCCTGCTCCTCCCGCTCCATCCTGCTCAATCCTGCCCCTTCGGCTTCATCCTGCTCCTCCGGTTCCATCCTGCCCCGCTCGATCCATCCTGTGCCCACTCACCCCTGCTCTGCCCACTCATTTTTCCCACTAACCCCTGCTGTGCCTACTAACTGGGTCCTGACCCACCGCGCAGTGCTAACCACTAAGCCACCGCGCAGTGCTAACCACTAAGCCACCGCGCAGTGCTAACCACTGACCCACCATATACAGTGCTAACCACTGACCCACCATATACAGTGCTAACCACTGACCCACCATATACAGTGCTAACCACTGACTCACCATATACAGTGCTAACCACTGACCCACCATACAGTGCTAACCACTGACCCACCATATACAGTGCTAACCACTGACCCACCATATACAGTGCTAACCACTAAGCCACCACATACAGTGCTAACCACTGAGCCACCATATACAGTGCTAACCACTGAGCCACCGTATACAGTGCTAACCACTGAGCCACCATACACAGTGCTAACCACTGAGCCACCATACACAGTGCTAACCACTGAGCCACCATACACAGTGCTAACCACTGAGCCACCAGATACAGTGCTAACCACTGAGCCACCAGATACAGTGCTAACCACTGAGCCACCAGATACAGTGCTAACCACTGAGCCACCGCGCAGTGCTAACCACTGAGCCAACGTATACTCTGCTACCCACTGAGCCACCATACAGTGCTAACCACTGAGCCACCATATACAGTGCTAACCACTGAGCCACCGCGCAGTGCTAACCACTGAGCCACCGTATACTCTGCTACCCACTGAGCCACCATACAGTGCTAACCACTGAGCCACCATATACAGTGCTAACCACTGAGCCACCGCGCAGTGCTAACCACTGAGCCACCTGTATACACACAATTAATTTCCCCGCACTCCCCTAAATATTACTAAATAAACTATATATGGATTCTAGACTACCCGATTCTTTAGAATCGGGCTCACAGCTAGTATATAAAAAAAGGAGAGTTCAGCTCCAAACATGCGCTCCAGATACATAGGATCCAATAGTATGTTAAAGTTTTATTCAAGTTGTCATATATCCTAAATTTATATTATTTTTCAGTTTAGAGTCTTTGAATAATATTTATTTTTAATGAATATATTGATAATAGAAAAAGATTGCGGTGCAGACCGTGATCCAAATCCATTTTCTGGAAGTCTGGACACTAGAGCATGAATTGCAGCTCAGCAATGCATGCTGGGACATGGATAATGGCAACGCCACCAGAAGCTGCTGCGACACCCCCTGCAGCTCTGGGCTTTGTCCCCACTCTCTGTGGACAGATGAAACCTGCCTCCTGCACCCCTGTTCCAATCCTCACCCCCCCCTCGGTAAGCCATGGGGGACCATGTACAAGGATAGAAGATATATGTACCAGAATGTGGGACATATATCAGGAGGTGGCACATATACCAGAATGGGGGACCATATATACCAGAATGGAGACAAATATACCAGGATGAGGATCACATATAGAAGGAGGGGGGAAATATATCAATGTGCTGACCGTCCACTGCAAAGGCTGAGCAGTTGGTAAGGCAGCGCCCTAAGAACTCTGAGACCCTTTACCCATATACAGGGATCTGGAATAACAGTGGAGCCCAGGCGGGTAGCCGCCTATAGTTGAGCAGCATACCGGAGCAGGGAGGTCGCCAGGATGGGACAAGAGTAGGAGGTCAGTACAAAATCAGGATCCAAAAACGTAGTCAGCAGGCAGTGTCAAAAAACAGGAGGGCAGCAAGGTACAAAAACATCAGGCGGTAGAAGGGTCAAAATGCAGGCAAAGGTCAGTCAATATAATAGAGCAGAAACTAGATCAATGGTAAACCAAGAATATATCTGGCGGCTTGCAGGACAGGCCCCAAGGTATTTGAAGGGTGTGGGTCTTGTTCAAAGGCCAGAGCTCAAAACCTGATGATCTCGTCCAGACCTCCCCGACAACCAGGCCAGATGGTGATGTATGTCTGGTACCAACCACCCCACTTCTGACAGAAGAACGAAGCGGGTGCCCTCCAGATGCCTCTCTCCTGTCACCAGCATCATCCACAGGAAGAACACGGCGATGCCCAGCGGCAGAGACAGGAACCAAAGGAGCAGATCCCAATGAGAACATCTTTTTCATTCTTTTTTCTCATGTTTCTTCAAGATATATTATGCCTTACACACTAAAGACGTAGCTTGTTTTTGAGATATGGGAACACAGGTTCGATTCCAATTCACCCTAGTTTGTTGATCTATAATAAAAAAAATTAAGAAATGTTTTTATGATGTTATATGTTTATTTTTCAACTTTTTTTTATATTGATTCATACATGTAATGGGTATGACAACAAGGTTTTACTAAGGTTTGTTATTTATTCTTTGATCAGTGTTTTGTAAATGTTAATTCTCTAATGTACATTCGTACGCTTGTGACCTTATCGGTCTGTTTGTCTATATAACACCTATGTGTGTTATACTCTGATGTGATGTATGTGATTTTATCTGAAGAAGGAGCAAATATTAGCTCTGAAACGCATAATATAATAAATCACTGTCACCATTTTATTGGATTCCTGTGACTGATCCCTGACAGCACGGCTTTACACCAATTCTATCTCTGGCCTGTTTCTTTGCTGACATATTTATCAGGAAGGGGCCCATGATGGGAGACATATAGCAGGATGGGGGACATATATCGCAGGATGAGCCCAGGATGTGGACATACAGTGGGTACAGAAAGTATTCAGACCCTTTAAATGTTTCACTCTTTGTTTCATTGCAGCCATTTGGTAAATTCAAAAAAGTTCTTTTTTTTCTCATTAATGTGCACTCTGCGCCCCATCTAGACTGAAAAAAACAAAAATAGATATTTGTGCAAATTAAAAAAAAACCTTACATATCACATGGTCATAAGTATTCAGACCCTTTGCTCAGACACTCATATTTAAGTCACATGCTGTCCATTTCCTTGTGATCCTCCTTGAGATGGTTCTACTCATTTAACAAAACTGATAGGACTTGATTAGGAAAACCACACACCTAGCATGTCAGACCAAATGAGAATCATGAAGTCAAAGGAACTGCCCAAGGAGCTCAGAGACAGAATTGTGGCAAGGCACAGATCTGGCCAAGGATACAAAAGAATTTCTGGAGTACTCAAGGTTCCTAAGAGCACAGTGGCCTCCATAATCCTTAAATGGCAGAAGTTTGAGACCACCAGAAGTCTTCCTAGACCTGGCCCTACAGCCAAACTGAGCAATCATGGAAGAAGAGCCTTGGTGAGAGGTAAAGAAGTACCCCAAGATCACTGTGGCTGAGCTCTTAAGATGCAGTAGGGAGATGGGAGAAAGATCCACAAAGTCAGTTATCACTGCAGTCCTCCATCAGTCGGGCCTTTATGATAGAGTGGTCCAATGGAAACCTCTCCTCAGAGCAAGACATATGAAAGCCGCATAGAGCTTGCAAAAACACACATGAAGGACTCCCAGACTGAGAAATAAGATTTTCTGGTCTGATGAGATAAAGATAGAACTTTTTGGTGATAATTCTAAGCAGTATCTCTGGAGAAAACCAGGCACTGTAGGATAGGATCCCAACGGTGAAACATGGTGGTGGCAGCATCATGCTATGGGGGTGTTTTTCAGCTGCAGGGACAGGATGACTGGTTGCAATTAAAGGAAACAAGTACAGAGATATCCTGGGTGAAAACCTCTTCCAGAGCTCTGGACCTCAGACTTGGCCTTCACCTTCCAACAAGACAATGACCCTAAGCACACAGCTAAAATAACAAAGGAGTGGTTTCCGAACAATTCTGTGACCATTCTTTACTGGTCCAGCCAGAGCCCTGACCTAAACCCAACTGAGCATCTCTAGAGAGACCTGAAGATGGCTCCACCAACATTCACCATCCAACCTGATGGAACTGGAGAGGATCTGCAAGGAAGAATGGCAGAGGATCCCCAAATCCAGGAGGGAAAAACTTGTTACATCATTCCCAAGAAGACTCATGTCTGTACGAGCTCAAAAGGTGCAAATACTCAATTCTGAGCAAAGGGGCTGAATACTTATAACCATGGGATATTTCAATTTTCCTTTTTAATAAAATCGCACAAATATCTACATTTCTGGGGTTTTTTTCAGTCAAGATGGGGCGCAGCGTAATGAGAAAAACATGAACGTTTTTGACTTTATCAAATGGCTGCAATGAAACAAAGAGTGAAAATTTTAAAGGGGTCTGAATACACTGTATATACCAGGAAGGGGCACATGTTTACCATAAAGGGACCAAGGATGCAGGACATTAGTGGAGGATGGAGGACATATCTACATAATGAAGGGGAGGTGGGGCAACACATGTCTTTATAAGATTGAATGTTGATTGCTCTCAATGGGAGAAACAAAATAATAATCTTTCAGTTGTGATACCTTTAAGTGGCTAGTAAAAATAAAATAAGTGATGTTACAGGGCAGCAAGCTTTCGAGACGTCTCAGGTCTCTTCGTCAGGCATGGTATGACAAAATATCCAAAGAAACACAAATATATACACAACCAGAGCAAACTTAATCAGTAGCCCAAACAGTAGTTTTTGGCCCCTTAAGGAGCACTGACGTACTAAACAGAAATGTCACAACAAATTGTGGGGTTCATATCCACGTAATACCTTGGTGAAAATGAAAAATTTGGGGCTAAAGCAACATTTTGATAGAAAAAATGTAATATTTCAATTTTACGTCACAATATAAAATTCTGTAGAGCACCATTGAGTTCAAGATGCTTATCCCACCCCAAAGTGAATTAAGTGAGGGGTGCCGTTTCCAAAATGGGGGCATTTTTGGCAGTTTCTGCTGTTTTGGCCCCATGGAGGCTTTACAAATTTCGACATGGCGGCCACAATCTATTAAAGACAAGCTTTTACTCAGAATATGAAAAAAATTCCTTCCTTTCCGAGTCTTGCAGTGTGCCCGAACAGTAGATTTTATTCCCATATAGGGTTTCAACATGCTGACGAGAAATAAACAATGTTGAGCAAAATTACTGTTTTTTTATGCACCAAAAATCAAATAACGCTGCTACCCTATAAACCCTTTTTCAGTGATCAAATGGTGGTTTCTGACCACATATGGGTTATTGGTCTACGTAGGAGTAATTGCCCTTCAAATTATGGGGTCAGTTTTCTCCCATTTGCCCTTGTGAACATGAAAATTTGGGACTAAAATTACATTTTAGTAAAAACAATATATTTTTTTTAATGAATTGTTGCATTAACTCCTGTAAGGCTCATAAAGGGTTAACACACTTTGTACTTTTGAACACACCGCAATGTGTAGGTATTAAAATGGGGTCTTATTTGGAATTTTTCTGACAAATAGGTCTCTGAAAGTCACTTCAAAAGTGAGGTGATCCCTAAAAATATAGGATAGGTAAATTACATTGAAACAAAACCCCCCTAAAAAATCGTCCTAAAATGTTAACCCTTCCAACATGATTTAGATTAAGAGTAGCTCGGTCCCAGGGCAGTTTTGAGGGTGTGGCCTCCCCCAGCATCCACTGTATCAAGTGACATGCCACATGATTCCCTTTGAAAGATCAAGTGATAGGTAATATGCACAACACACACAGGGCTGCCACTAAGAATTTTGGGGCCCCTCACTGGCCCCTATAAGACTCCACCTCTCATTATTGGAAAAACCCTACTTCTGCACCACATCCTTACCAATAACACATTAATGGTACCTTTACACGCCGCCACTGCAGGATGGATACGACCCGCTACAGGCTACAAATGTAGCTTGTCGCACCAATATCGCCCGTAGTAGCGGCGTCTGAAGACGGGACGACACAGCCGGCTACAGATACATCTGTATCCGTGCACTGCCCATAAACAGATGGCAACAAATCCGATTGTAGCGAGCTGTATCGGCGTGTAAAGAAGGAACAGAAGGGTTGTTTCTACACCATGCTATGTAGCTGGGGCGTGACACAGGCTCCCAGTTTCCGCGCCCCCTTCAGCGATCATTGGAGGAAGCTCCTGCGTTGCGATTGGTTGTCGCCGCACAGGGCGGCATATTTAAGGAGCTGACGAGTCACACTACACAATTGCTCGAGCTTCAAGTATTAATCAGCCTCCTGCGATGCCTGGCCAATCATGGTATTATTGCTTTGTCCTATCAGCGTACGGACGTCTCGTAATCCACAATTGTAGCACGCCTATGTGCTGTCCCTGCTGCACCAGGTACGCCCATAGTAGCTGTTTGTAGCGGTGTGTAAATGAGCTACAGATGGCTACTTGAGACACCCGGCGATGTAGCTAGCTGTAGATGTAGCGTAGCGTAGCGCACCTTGTGGCGGCGTGTAAAGAGGGTGCGTTTCCCGTTTGTAACCGTTTGGGCGTGCTCGTGCACGTGAAGTAGCAGTTGGTATCCATCCTGTTGTAGCGGCGTGTAAAGGTACCTTAACAGTTCCCATCAAACACCAGATCACATACAAACGTACTGTAGCTAGGTTTTTGTTGATCTGGAGTGCTGTCAACTCTGTGATAATAAGTTTTGTAAATCATATACATCACATAGGAGACTGCTGTATATACATCACGCAGGAGACACTGAGGGCATATACAGCACTGCAAAGGGCTAGGTGGCACATAGAGTGGGGGTAAGCTGAGCTCTGCAGGACCACAGGGATGTATAGTCTCACCGCCCTCCTCTCCCCGGGTTCCCACCCATTGAGGGGGTGAGCTGAGCTCTGCAGACAGGAACCACAGGGATGTTTTCTCAATCATGGTGCTTTAGTGTAGCTGCTCTGTCATGGGGCACAATCCACTAACATTTTGAGAGTTCTTTTTCTGCTATTTCTACCAGAGGCAGTGGAAAGCATGGTATTACTGAGTAGTGTTGCATGATTATTCTGTGCTCCATGTTTTACTGGGCCTCATGGTAGTCTGTATAATCCTCCATATAGCGTAATGTAGCCCCTATAATCCTGCATTTGGCATAATGTGGTCTCTATAATCTTGCATATAGCAAAATGTGGCCTCTCTAATGCTCCAGCTCAAAAACATCTATAGGATTCGCACTTTCCTTGACCACGACACTGCAAAAACCCTTATTCACGCTCTCATCATCTCCCGCCTAAATTACTGCAACCTCCTGCTCACCGACCTCCCTAATACCTCCCTTGCACCCCTCCAATCTATCTTGAACTCCGCTGCCCGCCTAATCCATCTGTCTCCCCGCTACTCCCCTGTCTCCCCCCTCTGCCAAGCCCTTCTTTGGCTCCCTGCTTCCCAGAGATCCCGGTTTAAAACATTAACCATGACATACAAAGCCATTCACAACCTGTCCCCTCCATACATCTCTGACATGGTCTCCCGTTACCTACCCTCACGCAACCTGCGATCCTCCCAAGAGCTTCTCCTCTACTCCCCCCTCATCTCCTCTTCGCACAACCGCATACAGGATTTCTCTCGTGCTTCACCCAGACTCTGGAACTCACTGCCCGAACACATCAGACATTCTCCTACCCTGGGAACCTTCAAAAGAAGCCTGAAGACCCACCTGTTCCGCCAAGCCTACCACCTGCAATAAGACCTGGTCCACCACACCGCCTCATGACTGGAATTTCCCCTTCCCACTGTATCCCCACCCGCCCCTCGTAGACTGTGAGCCTTTGTGGACAGGATTTCTCCCCTCTTGTTTCTGTACAACTGAATTGTCAACATTTATTGTTACTTGTATTGTTACTATGTTACTTGTCCTGGTCTGCCCTTTTAACATGTAAAGCGCCATGGAATATAATGGCGCTATATAAATTAATAATAATAATAATAATAATGTAGCCACTATAATCCTCCATATAGCATAATGCAGCCTCTATAATCATCCATATAGCATAATGTAGCCTCTTTATTCCTCCATATACCATAATGTAGTCCCTATAATCCTGCATATAGCATAATGTAGCCTTCATAATCCTACATATAGCATAATATAGTCTCTATAATCCTCCATATAGCATAATGTAGCCTCTATAATTCTTCATATAGCATAATGGAGCCTCTATAATCTTCCATATAGCATACTATAATGCTCCTTATAGCATACTGTGGCCTCTTATCCTCCATATAGCATACTGTGGCCTCTATTATCTTCCATATAGCATAATGCAGCCTATATAATCCTACATATAGCATACTGTAGCCTCTATAATCCTCCATATAGCATAATGTGATCTCTATAATCCTGCATCTATTATATAATTGCCGTAGCGACTTCCGTCGGAGCGGCGCGACTTCCGGTGGCTTTGTTAGCGAGTCCTGGGTGCCTCCCCTGGACTCTGTCCGTGGCCGCGTAGCAGCCACGGCGACTCGCGAAGCAATGCCCGCAAGGCGGGCATTGCGAGTCGTTGCCACGCACCGCTAACAAAGCCACAGCAGGGACTCGCATAGGGCTGTAGTGTACACCGCTATCGTATACTACAGTCCCATGCCCATACGCCTCTAACCCTAAGCACCAACGACTCGCAATGACCGCTGGCGCTTCAGGCCTGGCAGGCGTATGGCCATGGGACTGTAGTATACCATAGCGCTGTACACTACAGCCCCATGCTGTAAGCCACCCCCTCAGTGTGCCGCACCTAAGCTAGCCCCTATGCCCCCTGCCATCCTAAGCCCACACTAAAGCCCCTACCCCCTAAGTCCGCCACACCTAAGCCCCTACCCCCTAAGCCCCGCCGCACCTAAGCCCCGCCGCGTCCGCCGCACCTAAGCCCCTACCCCCTAAGCCCCGCCGCACCTAAGACCCGCCGCACCTAAGCCCCTACCCCCTAAGCCCCGCCACACCTAAGCCCCTACCCCCTAAGCCCCACCGCACCTAACCCCCTACCCCCTAAGCCCCGCCGCACCTAAGCCCCTACCCCCTAAGTCCGCCGCACCTAAGCCCCTACCCCCTAAGCCCCGCCGCACCTAAGCTACCCCTTAAGCCCCGCCGCACCTAAGCCCCTACCCCCTAAATCCGCCGCACCTAAGCCCCTACCCCCTAAGACCCGCCGCACCTAAACCCCTACCCCTTAACTCCGCCGCACATAACCCCCTACCCCCTAAGCCCCTACCACCTAAGCCCCTACCCCCTAAGCCCCGCCGCACCTAAGCCCTGCCGCACCTAAGCCCCTACCCCCTAAGCCCCGCCGCACCTAAGCCCCTACTCCCTAAGCCCCGCCGCGCCCTGCCGCATCTAAGCCCCTACCCCTTAACTCCGCCGAACATAACCATCTACCCCCTAAGCCCCTACCACCTAAGCCCCTACCCCCTAAGCCCCGCCGCACCTAAGTTCCTACCCCCTAAGCCCCTACCCCCTAAGCCCCGCCACACCTAAGCCCCTACCCCCTAAGTCAGCCGCCCCTAAGCCCCTATGCCCCCTGGCATCCTAAGCCCACACTAATAACCCCTAAGCCCCGCCGCCTACCCCCTAACCTCCTACCACCTAAGTCCCTATCCCCTAAGCCCCGCCGCACATAAGCCCCTACCCCCTAAGCCCCGCCGCACCTAAGCCCCTACCCCCTAAGCCCCGCCGCACCTAAGCCCCTACCCCCTAAGCCCCGCCGCACCTAAGCCCCTACCCCCTAAGCCCCGCCGCACCTAAGACCCTACCCCTTAACTCCGCCGCACATAACCCCCTACCCCCTAAGCCCCTACCACCTAAGCCCCTACCCCCTAAGCCCCGCCGCACCTAAGCCCCTACCCCCTAAACCCCGCTGCACCTAAGCCCCTACCCCCTAACTCCGCCGCACATAAGCCCCTACCCCCTAAGCCCCTACCACCTACTGCCGCACCTAAGCCCCAATTCCCTAAGCCCCGCCGCACCTAAGCCCCTACCCCTTAACTCCGCCGAACATAACCACCTACCCCCTAAGCCCCTACCACCTAAGCCCCTACCCCCTAAGCCCCGCCGCACCTAAGCCCCTACCCCCTAAGCCCCGCCGCACCTAAGCCCCTACCCCCTAAGCCCCGCCGCACCCTTCTCTAACGACGCCGTCGATCACTTACATGTCTTATTCATCTGATCGTCCGTCCGATCCACAACTCCTCCGTCCGGCCAGGCGTCTTCTTCGTCCGGCCCCGGGGGTCTTCTCTCTTCTTTCCGCCATCTCCGGCTCTTCCTCCGGCCCCGGGGTCTTCTGTCTTCTTTCCGCCATCTTCCGGCTCCAACGTCCTCTTCACTTCTCATTGCGATACAATGGACGAAAAATCCTCCATTCTATCTCTATGAGATGTAACGCGCTCTTCTGATTGGTCGCTGTCTACTGCCGTCAGCCAATCAGAAGACCGCCTCACTTCCCATTGACATACATTAGCGGTGTCTCGGCGATTTTATGGCCGGGCCCATGGTTCTATTTTCCGGACATAAAATCGCCGACACACCGCTAATGTATCTCTATGGCATTTTTAAAAATGGCGCCGCGATTCTGATTGGTCGCTGTCTGCTAACGCTGACCAATCAGATATCGCCCTCACTTCCCATAGACATACATTAGCGGCGTCTCCGCGATTTTAGGTCCGCAAAATAGAACCAGGGGCCCGGCCTTAAAATCGCCGACACACCGCTAATGTATGTCTATGGGATTTTTAAAAATGGCGCCGCGATTCTGATTGGTCGCTCTCTGCTAACGCCGACCAATCAGATTTCGCCCTCACTTCCCATAGACATACATTAGCGGCGTCTCCGCGATTTTAGGTCCGCAAAATAGAACCAGGGGCCCGGCCTTAAAATCGCCGACACACCGCTAATGTATGTCTATGGGATTTTTAAAAATGGCGCCGCGATTCTGATTGGTCGCTGTCTGCTAACGCCGACCAATCAGATTTCGCCCTCACTTCCCATAGACATACATTAGCGGCGTCTCCGCGATTTTAGGTCCGCTAAATAGAACCAGGGGCCCGGCCTTAAAATCGCCGACACACCGCTAATGTATGTCTATGGGATTTTTAAAAATGGCGCCGCGATTCTGATTGGTCGCTGTCTGCTAACGCCGACCAATCAGATTTCGCCCTCACTTCCCATAGACATACATTAGCGGCGTGTCCGCGATTTTAGGTCCGGAAAATAGAACCAGAGGCCCGGCCTTAAAATCGCCGACACAACGCTAATGTATGTCTATGGGATTTTTAAAAATGGCGCCGCGATTCTGATTGGTCGCTCTCTGCTAACGCCGACCAATCAGATTTCGCCCTCACTTCCCATAGACATACATTAGCGGCATCTCCGCGATTTTAGGTCCGCAAAATAGAACCAGGGGCCCGGCCTTAAAATCGCCGACACACCGCTAATGTATGTCTATGGGATTTTTAAAAATGGCGCCGCGATTCTGATTGGTCGCTGTCTGCTAACGCCGACCAATCAGATTTCGCCCTCACTTCCCATAGACATACATTAGCGGCGTCTCCGCGATTTTAGGTCCGCTAAATAGAACCAGGGGCCCGGCCTTAAAATCGCCGACACACCGCTAATGTATGTCTATGGGATTTTTAAAAATGGCGCCGCGATTCTGATTGGTCGCTGTCTGCTAACGCCAACCAATCAGATTGCGCCCTCACTTCCCATAGACCTACATTACCGGTATCTCGCGAAATTTATGCCCGAGCCCCTGGTTCGATTTTCGGCCACGGGGCTCGGCTGTGGTCGGTCTTTGGACGGTGCTCCCAATCTATCTATCTTTATCTATCTATCTATCTTTATCTATCTATCTATATCTATCTATCTATGTATTTCTATCTATCTGTTTATCTATCTATCTATGTATTTATCTATCTATCTCTATCTATCTATCTATATCTATCTATTTATCTATTTCTCTATATCTATTTATCTATCTATCTTTATCTATCTATATCTATTTATCTATCTATCTATTTATCTATTTATTTATTTTTCTATCTATATCTATCTATTTATCTCTCTATCTATCTGTCTATATCTATCTATCTATATCTATTTATCTATTTATCTATATATATATCTATCTATCTATTTCTATCTATATATCTATGTATCTTTATCTATCTATCTATCTTTTTCTATCTATATATCTATGTATCTTTTTCTATCTATATATCTATGTATCTTTTTCTATCTATCTATCTATCTATCTATCTATTTCAATCTATCTATCTATCTATTTCTATCTATCTATGTATCTATCTATCTATCTATCTATCTATTTATCTATCTATCTATTTCTATATATCTATCTATATCTATCTATATCTATCTATCTATCTATTTCTCTCTATTTCTACAAATCTATCTATATCTATCTATCTATCTATCTATGTATCTATCTATCTATGTATCTTTTTTTATCTATCTATCTATCTATTTCTATCTATCTATTTCTCTCTATTTTATATCTATCTATCTATATCTATCTATTTATCTATGTATCTATTTCTATCTATCTATCTATCTTTTTCTATCTATATATCTATGTATCTTTTTCTATCTATCTATCTATCTATCTATCTATCTATCTCTTTCTATCTATCTATCTATCTATCTATCTATCTATTTCTATCTATCTATATATCTATGTATCTTTTTCTATCTATCTATCTATCTATCTATCTATCTATGTATGTATCTTTTTCTATCTATCTATCTATCTATCTGTCTATATCTATCTATCTATCTTTTTGTATCTATATATCTATGTATCTTTTTCTATCTATCTATCTCTTTCTATCTATCTATCTATCTATCTATTTCTATCTATCTATTTCTATCTATCTATCTATATATCTATGTATCTTTTTCTATCTATCTTTTTCTATCTATATATCTATGTATCTTTTTCTATCTATATATCTATGTATCTTTTTCTATCTATCTATCTATCTATCTATCTATCTATCTATCTATCTATCTATTTCAATCTATCTATCTATCTATTTCTATCTATCTATCTATGTATCTATCTATCTATCTATTTCTATATATCTATCTATATCTATCTATCTGTCTATTTCTCTCTATTTCTACAAATCTATCTATATCTATCTATCTATCTATGTATCTATCTATATATCTATGTATCTTTTTTATCTATCTATCTATCTATCTATGTATCTTTTTCTATCTATCTATATCTATCTATCTATCTATCTATCTATTTCTCTCTATTTTATGTGCCGCCCAGCTTAGGGGACCGGGATACCCGGCGCAGGGTCCCTTTCCTTGGGGGAGTCACTGGTGGCTGGACCCAGGCCGTGGCCCCAGGCTGGCACACTCCTAAAGGGGGGTATTTACAGGGGATTTAGAAGTTTATATAGTTTATAAAGTTTGTAGATGTTATTGTCGTGACGCCACCCAGAATAATGTGGCTATATATGGCCACCGCTGCCTTGTACTGGCCAGGGGATGATGGTGAGAGGCAGCTGAGATGGTATAGCCCTTTTCCGGGTAGGGCTGTAGGGTCCACTGGACAGGTGATGTTAAAGTTAATGATGGATGAAGATGGAAGTATGGTGAGGAGATGTTAAGGGCACAGACACTTACTTGATTCACAGCAAATTCTCTCAGCGGTGATGGTCCCAATCCTGGATAGATGGTAGCTGTTAAATCAGAGGCTGAGGCACAGATGAGGTTTAACTGGTTTACTTTCAACCAAACTATAATACAACAAGTCCCGTCTCCGGAGTCTGCAATAGGGGTTCAGTTGCTCAGGCCCCACCGGGTCCTTTACCTCCTGCTTGCGCTGTCTATGTGGCCCTGCTGCCGTGTGTGAACTCGCTGCCGGCCCAAATCTGTCCTCTCTGGGTCCCACTCAACAGGCAACTTGAGTCCTTTGTCTCTCTCTGCTTACCCCTCCGGGAGTACTGCTGAACTCTAAGTATGTTGCTGTGTCTGGCCCTGTGAAGCTTGTTGTTACCTCACGTTTTTCCGGTTGCTGTATTGTATATAACTAATGCAGCCACGGATCCGGTATCCGTATTTGCGCTTTTTATCTAGGGTAGATAATGATGCTACCCGATTCTGAAAGTGTTTCTCTTATCAGTTTTCTCCTCCTCAGACCGATGGCTTGGCCCTGGAAATTGTCAGTCAGTCCTCAGGAACTCAATGCAGCTCCTGTCACTCTGAGTCCCTGGCTCCAACTGTCTGAAAATTTACCTCAGACCAGTGTTTTATCTCTAGGGAAGTCTCTGGTGTCTCTGGAGCTCCCCCTACTGGCCAAAGGTGGTAGTGCAGTGGCATGGCTTTCTAAGTGAGTGCAACTATTATGATCTTATACTGTGGCTAATACCCGCAGGGGCGCCACATTCCCCCTTAGTTAAGAACAGTACTCCGGGACTGTGGGACAATAAACATAAGATATAACAGATAATATCTACAGAGTCTTAAAAAAAAATAAAAAGTTACAAAAACCACTCAAGTTTAAAAAATAGAGTATTGTAAAAAGTCACTTCAAATAGCGTCCATTAATACAGCTCTGTCCTTGAGGGCTATTTATTTGTTAGGAAAGGCACTGCAATTAGCGTCCATTTTTCCAACAAAGTTTATGAATAATTTAAGAATGTTCAAAAAACAGTCTTTCCGGAGCTTTAATTTACCGCCTCCGGGCTGATAAATGAAGAAAAGAACTCAAGAATATGCAAGTAGTTCATACAGAATAGTCTCTGTAGGTACTGAGCTTTTTAACGTTACATCTAATAACTACTAATTAACAACTAAACAAGTTCCTTTCAGATATTTCGGGTTGTAAGTGCAGTAGGCCTCAAGGCCCTCGGGTCACCGCATGAGGCCAGGTTTTAACTCTCCGTGACTGCCACTTTACATCATACCTTTTAGGATTCTATTCAACTGCATAACTTTAACAAATATACAATGCACATGAAATCTATTTACATTTGGTAGTCTGCATATCTTACTGGTAATTGACCCTGAGTACTACGCTGTGATCTGCGTAACGCTTGTGTACTGGGTGTACTCAATGTGATGGTGTGAGTGGACGTATACCTAGTAAGTACTTCTGGTTCTGCTAGGGATAATTCCACATTTGTGGGATTGGCAATTCCACCGTGTCCAGGACTATTATTACTAGGAATTTGTTCTTCCTGTCTTGGAACGTCTTGTGGTACAGGGTCTGCTTCTAATTCTATTGGTCTTGGGGCTTCTGGTATTACAGGCTCTGGTGTTTGATAGAAGGCCATCATGGGAACTACTACTGCACCATTGTAGGTTGGCCAGGTTTTAGGAAAGTCTCCTAAATAGGTGTGATATACTCCATCTTCTTCTTTTTCGTCAACAGGTTGAACCGGTACTGGTTGAATAACTTCTGGTTCAGGTTGAATGACTTCTTTTTCTTTCAATGTCTCTGGACATAGTTTTAGATTGTCTCTTGACACTAGTACTGATGTTAATCCACCATCTTTGCTTATAAGACACATTTTAGGATTGTTCACTCTCATTGGTAAAACTGTATATGGGACAGATTCCCACTGATTGTCCAATTTATTAGTGCGACGGTTTCTCTTGAGCACTTGATCACCAGGTTTTAATGGGGTTGCTAGAGCATTCTGGTTGAAGTATTGCTCTTGTCTTTCTCTAGTTTTCTGGAGATTCCTTTCTACGCATTCTTGCACTTGGCGATACTGTTGTTGGCGTAGGGAGTCCCAGTTGGAATCCTGCACTTCTGCGTCAGGTTTTACAATACCCATTTCTAGATCTATTGGTAGCTTGCCAGGTCTTGCACGCATAAGGTAAGCTGGGGTACAGTTTGTGGAGCTTACCGGGACATTGTTATAGAGGTCTACCAAGTCAGGCAATTTCTCTGGCCATAGGTTTCTCTCTGTCTCTGGTAAAGTCTTTAAGAGATCGATTACAATATGGTTCATTTTTTCGCATAAGCCATTTGTTTGCGGATGATAGGCTGTTGTACGGATCTTCTTGCAGCCATACATATTGCAAAATTCTCTGAAGATCTCTGATTCAAATGCTGTGCCTTGGTCTGCGAGTACTTGTTCCGGATATCCATGGGGTCTGCAAAAGTATGTCTGGAACGCCTTAGCTGCTGTTTTTGCAGTGAGATCTTTCACGGGCACTACTACCAGGAAGCGTGAGTAATGGTCCACGATGGTTAAAGCATAGACATAGCCGGTCCGGCTTGGTGTCAATTTCACGTGGTCTATTGCTACGAGCTCAAGTGGTTGCTTGGTAACTATAGGCTGGAGTGGTGCTCTTTGGTTTTTTAGATCTTTTCTTCTGAGGTTACACGGACCACAGTTTCTGCACCATTCTTCAATTGATCTTCTCATTCCAACCCAGTAGAATCTTTCTCTTAAAAGTACTTCTAGCTTTTTCCACCCGAAGTGACCAGCACCATTGTGATAAGCTTCTAGGACCATTTTTACATCTTGTTTAGGCACAATGATCTGCCATACTAGCTCATGCGTCTTTGGATTGGTATATCTTCTGCACAGCTTTCCTTGGTACAGGAACATTTTGCCTCTCTCTTTCCAGAGTTGATGTGTCTCTTTCGGTGCATTTTCATTGGGATACGCACTTTGCTCAGTCAGCAGTTCTTTCACCAACTTCACAGCTGGATTGCTGTCTTGAGTGCCAGCCCATCTGTGGTGTGCTAATGGGTTGAGATTCACCTGTTGATGTTTCTGATAGGCACTGGATTGATACTGTCCTACCTTGGGACGATGGAAGGCGGGTAGTTCAATTTCTTCAAGTTCTACCGGTTCTTCTTCCACGTCTCTCAAGTGCGGCATCCGGGATAAGGCGTCTGCATTTCCATTCTTTCGGCCTGCTCTATACTTGATCGCGAAGTTGTAATTAGACAGCCGGGCTATCCATCTCTGTTCCAGCGCACCTAACTTGGCTGTATCCAGGTGGGTCAATGGGTTGTTATCAGTATAGACGGTGAATTCTGCAGCTGCCAAATAGTGTTTGAAACGCTCAGTCACAGCCCAGACTACTGCCAGTAGTTCTAACTTGAAGGAGCTGTAATTTTCAGGATTTCTTTCAGTAGGCCGGAGCTTTCTACTTGCAAAGGCGATGACTTTCTCCTTGCCTCCTTGCTTCTGAGATAGTACTGCTCCCAGTCCCACATTACTGGCATCTGTGTAAAGGATGAAAGGTTGATGGTAATCGGGGTATGCCAGAACTTCTTCTCCGGTCAATGCCTTCTTCAACTTTTCAAAGGAATCTTCCCTCTCATCACTCCACTGGAAAGGAGGATTGCGGTTTGAAGGCTTCTTCGACTGCCCTACCAGGATGTCTTGTAGAGGTGCTGCTAGCTTGGTGAACCCTTGGATGAATCTACGATAGTAGCCCACCAGTCCCAGGAATTGCCTCACCTGTTTCACGCTGGTAGGTCTTGGCCAATCCCTTATTGCGGTTACTTTCTCAGGATCCGGCGCTACTCCTTCTGAACTCACAACGTGTCCCAGGTATTGTACCTTTGGCTTTAGAAGGTGACATTTTGATGGCTTGATCTTCATACCATACCGGGATAAAGCCTCGAACACTTCTGCTAGGTCTTGTAGATGTTGTTCGTAAGTCTTTGAGTAGACTATTACATCATCTAGGTACAGAAGGACGGCTTCAAAGTTCTTGTGTCCGAGACAGCATTCCATCAATCGCTGAAAGGTACCGGGTGCGTTGCAGAGTCCGAATGGCATACAATTAAATTCACAGAGACCCATCGGGGTGGTAAACGCTGTCTTCTCTTTATCTTCCTCAGCCACAGGGACTTGCCAATACCCACTTGTTAAGTCTAAAGTGGAAAAATAGTTAGCAGATCTTAAAGCAGCTAATGACTCTTCAATTCTAGGTAAGGGGTAGGCGTCTTTATGGGTAATGTGATTAATCTGCCGGTAGTCTACGCACATTCTCATGGTTCCGTCTTTCTTTTTAACTATTACCAGAGGGGCTGCCCAGGGGCTACAACTGTCTCTTATTACCCCGGCCTGTTTCATCTCCCTCAGCATGTCTTTAGCACATTGATAATGAGCGGGCGGTATGGGTCTATATCTCTCTTTTATTGGTGGGTGGTTACCGGTAGGAATTGTTATGTTCTACCCCTTTAATCTGTCCGAAGTCTAATGGGTGTTTACTGAAGACCCGTTCATATTCTTCTACTAGTCGGTACACCCCTTGTTTTTGGTGGGTAGGTGTTGAATCTGTACCTATATGCAGCTGCTGACACCAATCTTCTAATTCTCCACTTGAACCATTGTCGTCCGCCTGACATGACGGATTCAAGGGCCCAATGGCTGTGATGGCATTGTTGTCAACAGTGTATAGCTTGGCCATTGTAGCGTACCTTGGTAAAGTGACCTCTTCCTCTCCACAATTCAAAAGACGTATGGGCACTCTTCCGCTGTGTACCTCGACTATTCCTCTAGCCGTTAATATTGTGGGTCTACTATCAGTGTACACAGGCTCTACCAAGGCTTGGTAATCTCGTCCTTTAATACCAATGGCTGCTCTACACCATACCAGCATTTCAGTTTTTGGAGGTATTACTATAGGAGTTGGGTCACTTACCCTCACACTGCCGATTTCTCCACCTGCAACCTCTACTTGTTGCTTCAGCACCAATGCTTTTATCTCTCTCCGGAGAATTCTCTGCTGGCAGGATTGGGCAGTTTCCGCAAATTGCTGTAAAATAGTAATAACCTCGGAAAAACAATTTTCTAAAACATTCATACCTACCAATACAAAAGGTTCCCGTCGGTTAACATCAACAATTATGATACCCTGATTTTTTAA
>JARQOC010000006.1:456125660-456157446 GCA_033576535.1 Allobates femoralis | reverse complement strand
GGTATAATTAATCTGATGGGTACAGATACGTATGTATATCAAAGCATCAGCCCTTAATGAACGAGATGTAAAAGTCCACAATTTCCAGTAACTTCAAATTGGGAGATTATCCGTTAATTACAATCCAGCTTTAATTGCAGTACACCTTCACAATTGTTGGTAGCAAATCACATTCATTGATGTTAAGGATCCCCAAAGAGAATAATACGCACATCAATGTATGCCCGCTAATCGCACATCAATGTATGCCCGCTAATTGCACATCAATGTATGCCCACTAATTGCACATCAATGTATGCCCGCTAATCGCACATCAATGTATGCCCGATAATCGCACATCAATGTATGCCCGCTAATTGCACATCAATGTATGCCCGCTAATCGCACATCAATGTATGCCCGATAATCGCACATCAATGTATGCCCGCTAATTGCACATCAATGTATGCCCGCTAATCGCACATCAATGTATGCCCGCTAATCGCACATCAATGTATGCCCGCTAATCGCACATCAATGTATGCCCGATAATCGCACATCAATGTATGCCCGATAATCGCACATCAATGTATGCCCGCTAATCGCACATCAATGTATGCCCGCTAATCGCACATCAATGTATACCCGCTAATCGCACATCAATGTATGCCCACTAATCACACATCAATGTATGCCCGCTAATCGCACATCAATGTATGCCCGCCAATCGCACATCAATGTATGCCCACTAATCGCACATCAATGTATGCCCGCTAATCACACATCAATGTATGCCCGCTAATCGCACATCAATGTATACCCGCTACATACAGGAACCACACACAGAATAACAATACAAAATGCATATCTTGATGATGTACATTAATATGAGGTCGGTCCATACTGGTGTGTTTGGTCCTTTTTGTTGTAAGGTTATGATTATCAGATGAAAAAGTTATTCAGATAAATCTTGACTTCCCTAGGATTCTGATATCTCATTACTACACAGGCTCCAAGGAAGATATAGTATAGGCAGCTGATTATAGTCCTTATGGCTTATGGATTGCCCAGTATCCAAGCAGGACAGATTAGTCAGGACTGTTCACAGCTTGCTCCAGTCCTTGCCATGTTGAGGTCATATTGTCTTCCTCTATATGCTTGACCTGTTGAAACTCTCCATGGCCAATCAGTAAGCAAGGTTAGAGTAGTTATCTTCTAGTCCTAGGGATATTCTTATCTGTGCAGGTGCCTTTAGTGACTGCACAGTTGGAGTGCTAGCCTGTACAGTGACCAGCTGAGTGGAGGTTTGGCAGCTGAGAGACTGTAATTTCCTATCCTACGTGTGTATGGCTGCTTTCACACTACGATTTTGTGCAATCCGACGCTGTCCGATATAAATCGGACAGCATCGGATCCAAACTGATCCCTGCAATCGGATGCCAAATAGGCATCCGATTCCGACATTTTGCAGGATCAGTTTGGCCGGCTCCACCTGTCATCTCGCTCCTCTCTGCCTCCTGTCACCTGTCTGTCCCCGGCTCTCCCCTGCTCTCCCTCGGTACTCCCGCTTCTCCCCTCTTCTCCCCTGTGTTTTCCTGTATTCCCCGCTTCTTCCCCGGTACTCCCGCTTCTCCCCTGTGTTTCCCCTTCTTCTCCCCTCTCCTCTGGACTAAAAAATAAAAAAAATCTTTATTCTCACCTGTCCACGAGTCCTCCGACGTCTCCAGCTATATCTTCTGATCCTAGGACCTCGCGTGATGTCACAGTCACATGACCGGTTACCACGGTAACCGTTAATGTGACATCATGGCAGGTCCTACAGGCAGGAGGTGCTGGAGATGCCGGGGGACTCGTGGACAGGTGAGCATACATATTCTTTATTTTTAACCCCTGCTTCACTTAATTTTACTTCTGCAATGTATATATATACATTGTGGAAGTGAAATTAGATGGTTAGGAGCAGTTTTAGTGTACTGAGTATGCTCAGTACATTAAAATCAGGTCCGAGGAGACATCAGATGTGTCCTCGGACCCTGCTCCATAGGGTCCCATGTTAAAAACCAGGGATTGGATCGGATTTGGCCAAATTGCCATCCGATTTATCAGATCTGATTCTATCCGGTTTTTGATTTGGATGCAAAAATCGCAGCAGTCTCCGATTTTTGCACCGGAAAGAAATCAGAAAAAATCGAATTGGACGCAATTCGGATGCCATTTAGTGCACATCCGAATCAGTCCGATCCCCATAGGATTACATGGGGGCAAATTCGGATCCGATGCTGTACGATTTATATCGGACAGCGTCGGATTTCACAAAATCGTAATGTGAAAGCAGCCTATGACAATTATCTATGGGAGTAACAGATGACAGAACTGGAGAGGTGAGGACTCTGGAAATGTCTGGAGACTGGAGATTTATTAATGTGTCTCTCCATAACCAGGATTACACAGTAGTGAAGAAGAGCTCTAGTGAGCGCTGTCAGGACCCTGTGTCTGAGGGAAGAGCCCTGAGCCCAATCACGGGGCCTCCACCTCACCCCCTGATACATGAGGACATCAATGACCAGAAGATCCTAGAACTCACCTACAAGATGATTGAGCTGCTGACTGGAGAGGTGACACTGCTGGGAATGCTGCTGCTGGGACATTATACAGTAACGCTATGAAGGGATCGGGGGATGACAATGGTATCATTGTATGTGTCAGGTTCCTATAAGGTGTCAGGATGTCGCCGTCTATTTCTCCATGGAGGAGTGGGAGTATTTAGAAGAACACAAAGATCTGTACAAGGACATAGTCATGATGGAGGATCCCCAGCCCCTCACATCACCAGGTAATAGACAGGACTAAATACACACGGCCTATAATTATCTGTATGTAAAGAATGAATTCAGTCCCTGTATGTGTCTCCTCCAGGTCTATCCAGTGAGAGGACAACACCAGAGAGATGTCCCCGTCCTCTTCTTCTCCCACAGGACTGTAAACAAGAAGATCCCGATGTCCCTCAGGATGATCAGGTAGATGGAGAGAAGGTGTGATGAGATCTCCTATGATGTGTAGACGGCTGTGAAGGTCTTGTGTTCAGTTTTGTTTTATCCCCCAGTATTATACACTGAATGGACAATTAATTAGAAACAACGACACCTTCATGAATGGAGTGTTCACTTTATGGAAATCAGCATAAAATGAAATTATCACTTTTGTGTGTATCACTTTCAATGTGAATCCATGGACAATTTGTTAGAGACATTGGCCTTCTTCCAATTGGAGTTTCCATGTATGGAATTGGACCTATGAACCCAGAGTGCCACAAAATAATCTGTTGAGTACATTTTCTATGGATCAGTTTTCAGTGTGAATCAACAATGAATGAATCCATAAATGTGATGTTCAATCAGTCAGGTCCAGTATTGTTAAAAAACTTTCCACCTTGAGAAGGATATGAAAGATAATTCTAATGAAGCAAGTTGCGGCTGATTACAATGATAGGGAATGACCAACTAAGGCGTCCAAATGCTCAATCATTTTTAGTAACAAATCAGTTATAATGGTAGAAGACCTGTTCTAGTGCTGTTGTTTGAAGGAAACAGTAAACAAGACCTGCAGATATGTGATATCTACTGATGTTTTTTGTGGTCATCTTGTTCACTTATGATCTTTTCAAGTCTTCTAAATCATTTCACAAAACTCTTTCTTCTGTCTGTGACTTACAATATTTGTTTCAGATTGACGATCTGACCCATGTTAATACTACAGAGACGTATGAGAGTGATGATGAGTGGTATAAAGTGGAGATATCTTCAGATGGCTATCCAGGTGAGTAGTGACCACTAAATACAGAGAAGTCAAAGATTCATCTCAGTCATGGACTGATATATTTAGAGTTTTTTAGGGTATGTTACACTGAATTTTTACTGTGCCTTGTGAAAGTATTTGGCCCCCTTGAACTTTTCAACCTTTTGCCACATTTCAGGCTTCAAACATAAAGATATAAATTCTAATTATTTTGTGAAGAATCAACAACAAGTGGGACACAATCGTGAAGTGGAACCAAATTTTTTGCATATTTTAAACTTTTTTAACAAATAAGAAACTGAAAAGTGGGGCGTGCAATATTATTCAGCCCCTTTACTTTCACTGCAGCAAACTCACTCCAGAAGTTCAGTGAGGATCTCTGAATGACCCAATGTTGTCCTAAATGACTGGTAATGATAAATAGAATCCACCTGTGTGTTATCAAGTCTCCGTATAAATGCACCTGCTCTGTGATAGCCTCATGGTGGGGTTACACGTCCCGATATCGCCGCGATATCGGAGGCAACGCCGCGGGAGCGCGCATTTTTGGAGCGCTTTTCCCGATATCGCATCGGCGGTTTACACGCTGCGATATCGGGAAACAACGTCCCTCCGATGTGTATGCCCACCAACCCAGTAACGACCATTTAACATGGGAGTTAATGGGTGAGGTGCGAGTACAGATCGTAGTTGGGCTGTCACACGCAGCGATGCTGGTACAACGGCCTTGCGATATCGGGGAGTTGAATAGCTTTGCTATTCAACTCCGATATCGTTTTGGCATCGTTCCAGCATCGCGTTGGATGCTAAAACAATACAACGCGCACCCGATATCGGCTCCAACTCGCGACCCACGTGACTTTTTGTCGGAGTTGGGTCGGAGTTGGACGCCGATATCGCGGCGTGTAAACCCACCATCAGGGTTCTGTTTCAAGTGCAGAGAGCATCATGAAGACCAAGGAACACACCAGGCAGGTCCAATATACTGTTCTGGCGAAGTTTAAAGCCGGATTTGGATACAAAAAGATTTCTAAAGTTTTAAACGTCTCAAGGAGCACTGTGCAAGCGATCATATTGAAATGGAAGGCGTATCAGACCACTGCAAATCTACTAAGACCCGGCCGTCCCTCTAAACTTTCATCTCAAACAAGGAGAAGACTGATCAGAGATGCAGCCAAAAGGCCCATGATCACTCTGGATGAACTGCAGAGATCTACAGCTGAGGTGGGAGAGTCTGTCCATAGGACAACAATCAGTCGTACACTGAACAAATCTGGCCTTTATGGAAGAGTGGCAAGAAGAAAGCCATTTCTCAAAGATATCTGTAACGCCCCTGTGGCTAGGCGCCACAGAGTAGTATTGCATTTATTATTTATGTGTAATATTATTTTGTAAGTTGCTGGTTTAGGTTTAAATCTTATGGAGTCTATTTTTACACTCACTTAGGACCGCACCACTTAGTGTAGGGGGAACTGGTAATATAGTAGGTTCCACAGGTGGGGGCGGCGCTTAGGACTGAGTAAGAGTGACAGTTGGGAATTTACCTCAGACGGTGCTGGAAAGGCAGACAGAGTGGTCAGGCCTGGCAGCCCAGCTGAGTGGAGGGTACCCCATCTTTATGTGGGGACCCAGGACAGAAGGCAACGGGCCAGGGCTGGTAGGAGCCAGCTGGTCATGTTGAGGGGACACCGGTGACACGGACAACCGAGGCAGCCAGGAGTTCATCCCTGACTGCAAAGCCGACGAGCTGCAGGCCCAACAGGACTGGGTTGCTGACAGCGCCACGAAGGTACCTCTCCCCTCAGGACTGAAAACCGGTTCAGGACACTAGAAGAAACTAAAAGGGACAGACATATACTGCGGTACTGGAAAGGAGCCTCTTTACTCTTTGTCCGGGTTGCCTTATCCAGACCGGGTAGTGGACAGACCTTATCTTCTAGATACAGACCGTAGGACTGGCGGAGGAGCTCTTCAAAGGTGGTGAAAGACTAAAAGAACTAGAGTCAGAAAGAGAGTAGAAAACCCTGAAAGACAGAGAAAGGACATCTAGAGACTCCATAAGAGAAACCCTGAGTTGGCAACAACACCCTAAAAACTGTGCCGTGTTTTGTTATGCCATCAGCTGGTACCGAGTAAAGCAGAGTTAAACTGGAACTGTTTCTGTTATTCTTCCTGCTGCAGCCCGGAGGGTTTAACATCATCAACATCATCAGCAGAAGGGGTAAGAACTGCATCACCATTACCATCACTGTCCTCCCTCACCGTCTCACCACAATAGCTGCCCTGAGGTAAAGCTCCACCTGTGGGGGGCTGTACCACACTCAGCTGCCTCAACCATCACCTCAGTGGCCGGCTGGCAGCGCCGGTACCATCTTACCGGACTCTGCAGGTGGCGTCACATTCCCCTGTAAATAACCCCCTTTTAACCCCCACCGTTTACCATCAACATCTGGTATAATTGATCACCAGGGCACGGCACCGGGGTCCCGACCATCCGTGACTCCCCACAGAGTAGCCCCGATGTCCGAGTCCCTCATCCACCTTAGCTCTGGTCGAATCATATCCATAAAAAGTCTCGTTTGAAGTTTGCCACAAGCCACCTGGGAGACACCAAACATGTGGAATAAGGTGCTCTGGTCAGATGAAACCAAAATCAAACCTTTTGGCCACAATGCAAAACAATATGTTTGGCGTAAAAGCAACACAGCTCATCACCCTCAAAACACCATCCCTACTGTCAAACATGGTGGTGGCAGCATCATGGTTTGGGCCTGCTTTTCTTCAGCAGGGACAGGGAAGATGGTTAAAATTGATGGGAAGATGGACGGAGCCAAATACAGGACCATTCTGGAAGAAAACCTGTTGGAGTCTGCAAAAGACCTGAGACTGGGATGAAGATTTATCTACCAACAAGACAATGATCCCAAACCTAAAGCAAAATCTACAATGGAATGGTTCAAAAATAAACGTATCCAGGTGTTAGAATGGCCAAGTCACAGTCCAGACCTGAATCCAATGGAGAATCTGTGGAAAGAGCTGAAAACTGCTGTTCACAAACGCTCTGCATCCAACCTCACTGAGCTCCAGCTGTTCTGCAAGGAAGAACGGGCAAGAACTTCAGTCTCTCGATGTGCAAAACTGATAGAGACATACCCCAAGAGACTGCAGCTGTAACCGCAGCAAAAGGTGGCGCTACAAACTATTAACTCAAGGGGGCCGTTTAATATTGCAATATCCAATAAATTTTGTTCCACCTCACGATTGTGTCCCACTTGTTGATTCTTCACAAACAAATTATAATTTATATCTTTGTTTGAAGCCTGAAATGTGGCAAAAGGTTGAAAAGTTCAAGGGGGCCCAATACTTTCACAAAGCACTGTATGTGGGTTATACTGAAAAACAAATATAATGCGGAAATTTCAAAGTTTCTGTTTGTGAACTGGAAATGGTGCTTTCTACAACACAGAATATAAACACAAGGTTTATCTCCCTATGTTCTGTGCTGATTTCATGGACATGTGAGTAATACAGAGATGCACTGATCACATGATGTATATCAGAGATTGGCTGCAGTGGTCACCTGTCTGCTTGACTAGAAGAGGAAGTAAAGAGATCAGCGGAGTAGCTGGGCAGAATTGAAACAGGGGCATTGGTGTAAAGATACTGGATTGTTCAATTACTTTGACTTCAAATTTAGGATCAGAAACAAAAGAGGACTCTAAGGTAATTTCTGAGGTTGGTGACTCCGGATGAACTTATCCTCCGCAGCAGAGGTGACTCTTGGTCTTCCTTTCCTGGGGCGGTCCTCATTTGAGGCAGTTTCTTTGTAGCAGTTGATGGTTTTTGCAACTGCACTTGGGGACACTTTAAAAGTTTTCCCAATTTTTCAGACTGACTGATCTTCATTTCTTAAAGTAATGATGGCCACTCATTCTTCTTAGCTGCTTTTTTCTTGCCATAATACAAATTCTAACAGTCTATTCAGTAGGACTGTCAGCTGTGTATCCACCAGACTTCTGCACAACACAACTGATGGTCCCAACCCCATTTATAAGGCAAGAAATCCCACTTATTAAACCTGACAGGACACACCTGTGAAATGAAAACCATTTCCGGTTACTACCTCTTGAAGCTCATGTATTTTTGTTTCCAGCCAGGTGCAAATAGGCATCTAGGGGTTGGGGGCAGGGCTTTCCGGCCTGCTGTACCTGGCTGGACACAAAAATATGGCGAAGCTGACGTCACAATTATTTGGATAAATTATTTCAAAAATTAAAATAAAAACATTTGGTGACTGCATTTCACTTGAATCCACTTGAGGGGTTAATAAAGATGAAGTCACTATTTTTTTTCTTTTTTTTTATGTTTTTAATAATTTTTGCTGGAAATTTTGATCTGGGCTTCGCTATATGATATGTTTGTATGCCAGCCAGGCACAGCAGGCAGGAACGGCCTGCCCCCAACCCCTAGATGCCTATTTGTACCTGGGCAGACACAACAATAGGGAAGCCCATTTTTTAAAATTATTTATTGAATTTCATAAAATGATTTAAAAAAAAAAAAAATCGTGGGGCTTCGCGCTATTTTTGTGTCCAGCCAGGTACAACTAAGCAGCTGGGGGCTGGAATCCGCAGCGCAGGGAGGCCCAAGCCTTCTGGGCCCCCACCCGCTGCGAATTGCAGTCCGCAGCCCCCCCAGAAAATGGCACGTTAATTGAAGCGCCATTTTCTGGCGCTGTATCCAACTCATCCAGGGCCCTGGTGCCGTGGCTCACTGGGTAATAATGGGGTTAGGGCCAGCTTTGGATTATCAGCTGGCCCTAAGACCGAAATTCATGGGGTCACGCCAATATTAGACATGCCCCCATAAATTTCTAGTAAATTGTTTTTAAAAAAAATACACAACACAGAGCAAAAAAATAATTTATTTGAAATAAAACAATAAATACACTTAGAGACTCCATCTTTATTTTAAAAATCCTCTTCCGTCCGACGAAGTCCGAAACCGCAAGGTCAGCACTGCTACATCGCTCTGCATAGACACACAGCAGGCTGACAACTGACTGTGACAGTCAGGGTTCACCCCAGGTCAAAGCTCGGGCTACGACCGTGAGTGAACCCTGCCGCCACAGCCCGAACACTGCCGACACTGGCGGAGGTTGCGAGCGCCAACAGAGCAGTGAATAAACCGGAAGTCATTAACTTCCGGGCTTAGTCACTGCTCTGTCGGCACTCGGCAATCTCCGCCGGTGTCGGCAGTGTTCGGGCTGTGGCGGCAGGGTTCACCCGCGGTCATAGCCCGAGCTATGACCTGGGGTGAACCCTGACTGTCACACAGACAAATAAATTCTAGTAGAAAACAAACAAAAAATACACTTAGAAATTCCATCTTTATTACAAATATCCTCTTCTGTCCAACAAACTCCAATCCAGTGCTCTTCATTAGCTGAGCTATACCTCTGGTAGAGAACTTCTGTAGCTGTACAGCCGTGGGAAAGTTCATGTGAGTTCATTTAGTCAATCATGAACTCACATGAACCTTCCAAGGGCACTGGCGGCTATTTAAAAATAACAGTTGATCAGCAAAAAAAACGGCGGGAAAGGCGGCGGTGAAAAGACTCCACCGCCAGCTTCCCCGCCTGGATTCTTCGCTCACCCTAATGCTGCGCTACCCCCTGTTCAATGGTGTTTGATGAACATTTGACGAACATTCGACAAACACACCCCCAATTTGACAAATGAAATTGAATTTGAACACTATTGTGGTGGCTCATCTCTACTCCTAATGTACAATTTTGTTTTTTCTTGAAATGCAGTGGACCAGGTTGGCAGGCGTTGGAGGAGCTGCTGTGACCAATTTGGAAAGGAGTTGATACGGCAATCTTCGAGTGAGTCCGATGCACCTTGGAGGAGGCCATATGTCCATTCAGGTCAGATGGGCTTCCTGGAGCCAGTGATGCGTCGGAGAGCGTATGTGTTTTTGTTAATAACAGTTTGTTGTATTTGTCTCTTTTCTGGTGTTCACAGTTTATTAATGTGTTCTTCTACATCCTTAGATCACATTCCCAACATCACGACCGAGGTGCATCGGACTCCGAGGCCCAAAGACCACCAGGAGTTGTCTCGGGGGACGACAGAGAGCGGCCAACAACACCACAGCCAGCATCTTCGTCTGGGAGTGGCCGTGAACTCCAGCCCTCTGGTGGGCCTACCGAGGGGCAAGGCCTACCACCAGCCCAGCCCCACCCACCAGATCAAGAGGGACTGGGGGCTGCGGTGCATGTCCCCCCGCCCCATGTTCCTGTCTCCTCGCCTTTGGGCCCTCGCCACTGGCGTCGGAGAGATCTGTCCGGGAGAACCTGTCAGGCACATGGTGGGCACGGGGGTCTCTCTAGACAGTGCGAGGCATGGGTGTGGTCATGGGGAGGAAGCCTTTGCACACAGCCTCATTGATTACCTGGCTGAAATACCAAAGCCACGGAGGCTGCGTTCAAGGACTGCCCTCCAAATCGTAATCAATGCATGCCTGCCACACAATGACCCCAGTGCTGTCTTTGACATGCTGGAGGGGTGGCAGAGATCACATGCAAATTAATTGGCACACTCCACCAGCCAACAAGCAGCACCAATCGCAACGCAACCAACCTCTCATGCCTCGCACAGTTTGGGGAGACTACCAATCCCATGTCCTCTGTGGGCTCCTTTACTGCCATTGTTGGAGGACCCCAATGTCCCGGCAGCCACCCACATGGCAGCCAACACACCACGTCCACCAATGCCATCTGTGGGAGCAAGAGCAAGAATGAGGCCCCTGGCGGAGGAATTTTGCCAGGCCATGCAAGTTGGGGATGACCCTGGCCACCAGGGTCCTGATGATGGATGTTAGAATTTGCCTCAGCCACCAAGTTATACCCAGCTGTAGGCCTTTTGGGGACTCCAAACATAGTTTTATTTTTTTTTATGCAGAATATAAGTGATGCTGGATTAAGCATTTCTTTGTTGAGTCCAATGGACAATGTTTGTTGTTTATGAAGTCTAAGACCCAAAAAAGGAATTTAAGTGATGAGTAAAATTTCTTTGCACACACCAGACATTTGTCTTTTATCTCTTGTCACATGGTGGTGGGCCAGGTTAAAACCATACCAGCCAACATCACAGGGAATCACAACCAATGCATGCTTCTCCATTGAGGACAACACACAAGACAGACAGATTGATGATGTGTTGGTGGACAGCCAACATGTTCCGACTGTTAAGGTGTAGACGGGGCCAGGCCCTCTAACTTCATAGGGGGCAAATTCAGGGGTGTCTCGGAGGAAAGGGCATGGTCAGCCGCAAAAAATCGTCATTTTGTAAGGGACCACACACACACACCAAAACCCATTACATCCTCACAAACAACAATGATGGCAGGTGCAAACACATCACCATTATTCCTTTTTGCTTAATATAATGGCAATGGCGAATTGTCTGATCTAAAATATACCCTCGTTAATCAAAATTTCAACACCCCCTCCTCAGACAACAACACTACTGTTCTAAGGAGGCCCAAAACAGCGCCCACTCTGAAGAAACCAGCACACATTGGAGCTTTCAATAAAGGCACAGTTACATGGCACAACGTAGAAAACGATGGTCGGAACGATTCAGTGGCAGCGCCCTCATTTCTAACTTTGTTTCGTCATCGCAGATGTGAGACGTAAAGATATCGTGACGTGTGTCCCTAAGCACTCCTGACATATGAAGATTTAGACACATTGGGTGAAGTCGGATGGTTCACATACACCTGCATGTGTATGTATGATGTCTGTGTGTGTATATGTATGTATGCGGACAACAATGTGTGCGTGTGCATACACATAAATATGTGTGTGTCAATTTAGCTGAATGTGCTGTTTTATGTGTGACAATGTATGTATAGAGTTGCCATGTGTGTTTTTAAGGAACATATGTTCACATACTTTTTGCCGCAATGTGGCAGACATACATGTCCAATTGTGTATTGATGTGTCCCAGATGTGTGTACTTCTTTCTATATGGGGCACATGTTGGGTCTGACATTTCTGCTTGCAACAATAATGGTTTGAAAGTCACACACGTCTTTTTTTCTGCCTTCTGCAAAAATTTTGTTCTGACGCGATGTTGGCTTCATCAACACGCGCCAAGCTAAATGCCAATATCAAAGAATGTTGTCTTTAATGAGGCGACTTGTTTCAATGTATTTGATTACACTTTAAAAAAACGCGAAGGCAATGACCGTACTGATGAACGCACCGATAAACAAATATGGGGCCTTTGTCACGGCAAGCCAATCGGAATGCACTGATGACCACCATTCGCCGCACACGGGCAATGAAAACACAACCCCAGAGGCGCCAACGGGGTTGGTTTCACGATCATTGAAATTGCCAACAAAATTTTTATCCCCGTCTCACACACAACGATACGGCTGTTTGGTTCAGTTTAAATGGTCAGAATGTAGAACAGGTTAATAAAACTTGTCAACTCCAATCCAACAATTTCTCATTGTTGTATCGGGCTGTTACACGCAACGACGCACTTACAATGTTGTTTTAACATCGCACAAGCCGGGACTTTTCACCAAGAGTGCCCCTGATACCATGCCGTGTAAGGCCGGCTTCACACTGCGGCGTGATCCGGTCCGGGGCTGTCCGGGAGGACCCTGACAGCCGCGGACTGGATCAGCACACAGGACTGGGGGCTAATATGCCCTCTGGTCCGGTGTGCAGTGCACGCAGTTCCCGCTGCTATTAAGTCAGGACCGCGGGCGCCGCGGTCCTGACCTGTCAGCGGCTGCTGCTGCGGGCGCTGCACACTGGACCGGAGAGCATATTAGCCCCCCAGTCCTGTGTGCTGATCCAGTCTGCGGCTGTCAGGGTCCTCCCGGACTGGATCACGCCGCAGTGTGAAGCCGGCCTAAGGGTACATTAACATTCTTGAGAAATTGTTTAGGGTGACACAAACCAACACCAACAAATGTGTCTCTGGGGATGTATGTTTTTAAGCCTCAACCCATATGGCCATGTAATGTGGGTGTTTAGGGATCCTTGCAGGCAGAGGTGTACCTAGGTGTGATGGCGCCCGGGGCAAACTTTTATTTCGGCGCCCCCCCCCCCCCCAAGGTAGGTGAGGACGGAGGGGGGGGGTTGCCTAGGAGGACGGACCGGGATCCGGACGTCTCAATCTGAGTCAGAAGTGGGGACTCAGGAGGAGGAGGCAGGCCACAGCGGTCAGCAGCTCCTATCTTCGGCTCCTCTTCTTCTCCTCTCCGTGATTCCGTCTGTGCGGCGCGCCGGGTGACGTCACGTCAGCCACAGCGTGACGTGCCCGAGGGGAAGGTGGTGTATGTGGGTGTTAACTGCTGCCAAGGGGCGGGGCCGACCAGCAGCAGGGGATGGTTGTGTGCACGCAGCTCCGCGGCCGCCCGTGACCGTGCACAATATGCGGCGAGGAGATTAGTTCCGCCGGCGGCGGCGCTGCGCCCTCCACTGACTGGCGCCCGGGGCAAAAAGTCCGGCTGCACCCCCCTAGATACGCCCCTGCTTGCAGGAATCAACATGTCAACATTGCAAATTGTCGGAGGCGTGGCCAAGCAGCATGTGAGGAGGACGTGCATCCACAGAGCTCCTGCACTACCGGTCTAAATTCAGCCACTGTTCCCCACAGCACGGACGTTAACTTACCGGTATAGTACCATAAGGTCTGTGGGCACAATCTGAAGCCGGCGGTACAGCTCTTACCCCACTGGGATGCCGAAAAAAGCCGTCAGAAAGATGGCAGGGGAGATGGCCCTCTGCTCCCAAAATGGTGCTGCAGCCTCAGCACAGGCTGTGGAGGAGGCGGTCTCCAACAGTGCAGCCAGAAACAAGGAGATGGTGGCCAGGCTGAGGCAGTTTGCAAGAGTAGAGGAGATAGACAGAGGATCCCAGCCATCCCCAGGAGACAACACTGATGCTGGAGGAGAAGGTACAGGGTCCAGGATGAGTGAGGAGGGGGAGGAGGACATTAATGACACTGGAGGGCAGGAGACCCAGGAGCCCCTAGCCAGCTGGGGAGAGCTGGTGGAGCAAAACAGAAAGCAGTTAACATCACTGCAGCTACATGTCCCTGCTGAGCCCACTATGAAAGACGTTCTAATGGCAGTTATGCAATGTGGGTCTGCTATCTCTAATGTACTCACTCAGTTGGGATTTCTGCAAGAATCTATGCAAACAGTCAAGCATGACTTACATACAGTAAAAGACAGAACTGGGCAGCTGGAACGCAAGGTCGATACTGTAGAGCAGGGGTGGGGATTTCCTTAGTATTGCACAGGTGATAACATAATCACTTGCACTGGTGATGATTCCAATCCCTGTGCAATACTAAGGAAATCGTGAAAACCTGAACTGTTTGCGGCCCTCGAGGACTGGAGTTCCCCACCCCTGCTGTAGAGGCTAAAGTCACTAAATCCCTGCAATATCATAAGGAGACCGGGAAGGATGTGGATGCCCTATGGACTAAGACGGACGACCTGGAGAACAGGCTTAGATGCAACAACGTGCGTATAGTGGGTGTACCGGAGAGATGTGAGGGCAGAGACCCTACAGCCTTTGTGGAGGATTGGATTAAAGGTGTAGTTGGCTCAGACACCCTGACTCACCTATATGCGGTGGAACGTGCTCACAGAGTCCCTGCTCGCCCCCCTCCTCCTGGCCACCTACCACGACCTATATTGGCCAAACTCCTTAACTATAAGGACAGAGAAATTATCCTCATGTTTTCCAGAGAACATCATGATGTGACCATTGAGGGATCCAGAGTCTCCTTTTACCCGGATTTTTCGCCGAAAGTGCAGAAAATGAGAGCAAAATTTACTGATGTCAAAAAGAGGCTACGAGTGCTTGGTGTCAAGTACTCCATGATATTCCCGGCCAAATTGCGGGTGGAGGCCGAGAATAAGACTTATTTCTTTCTGGAGGCAGAGGCCGCTGCGGAGTGGCTGGACATCAATGAACAGCATTTGGGGAAGGGGGGAGTGGATCGTGGTTGATGATACGGGCTCGCAAATGTATGGTTTTCAGTACATGTCTTGATGCTTACTTTGTGCTGTGGGGTGGTACCCTGACAAGTGGGGGCATAGCGGCGAGGAGTGAGACGCCCGGTGCCTAGTTGGCTCTTCATTTAGGGGTCAACGTTTGCCCTTGCGGGGATTACATGGCACGACTAGTGTTGGGGTGTTTTGTTCAGGGGATGGGAGAGGGGGAGGAGGGAAGTTAGGTCCTTTGCTACTATTGCACGTGTTAACCTGTACATGCCCAGGAGCCATCAACGAGGATTGATACCTCTTTTACTCTATAGATATGGGAGACATCACAGTCCTTAGCTGGAATGTTAGGGGGCTGAAATCTCCAGTCAAGAGGCAGGCGATTTTTTCTTTTATTTCAGAACACAAGCCAACAGTGGTCTGCTTACAGGAAATGCACCATACCAGGGAGAAGCTCGATATTTTAGACAAGAGATGGATACAGGTAGGATACCACTGTACACATTCACAGTTTTCTAGAGGGGTTAGCATCCTGGTCAGACGAGATGCCCGGTTTGACTGTAGACGGGTGGTGGAAGACGATGAAGGCCGGTTTGTTGTTCCACATTGTACGTTATATGCGGTTTCTCTGGTGCTTGTATCTATCTACATCCCCCCGCCATATAGCAGTAATTCTCTGTATCGTATAATGAATATTCTGAGGGATTTTCAAGGGGTCCCGTGTTTATGGGTGGGTGACTTTAACAACATAATTGACACTCATTGGGATAGGGGAAATCACGCACCAATAAAGTCAGGGGGTAACTGTACGCCTTTTGGGACGCTTATACGCGAGTTGGCACTAACTGACGTATGGAGGTGCTACAACCCTGAAGTATACCAATACTCGTGTTTCTCTTCTACGTTCTCCTCCCTCTCCCGTATAGATTTAGCCTTGGGGAATGATCCTATGTTGGGAAGGGTTGTGTATGCTAAATATTTACAAAGAACGGTATCGGACCACTCTCCTATACTTGTTAAGATTAGGGGGGGGGGGGTGCATGCAACCGGGGAAAGGCCCCTATGGCGATTGAACCCATTCTGGATGCAGCTAGTGGACAGGGCAGGTAATTTTGCCTCTGAACTGCAGGAATTCCTTTCTTTTAATATAAACACGACATCAAGCCTGGTAGTCTGGGAGTCTTTGAAGGCGTACTTGCGGGGCATGTATATCCGTGAAATCTCTAAGATCAGGTCTAGCACTAGAACTAACTCGGAACTTCTGCTGCGGGACTTGAAGGCTGCAGAGGAGGCCTTGTCGGTGCGGTTCACCCCCTCTACACAACGGAGACTTAAGGAGGCTCAGACCCGTGTGAATAAACTGACTCTGGAAACAGCGGCACAGAAACATATGTTTCAGTCAATCCAGTATTATGAGAGTGCGGAGAGTGTGGGACATCTGCTTTCGGTCATCACGTCAGCACAGAGGGGGTCGTCATTCATAGCGGGACTTCGAAGGGAAGACGGGTCATTAGTTATGGACACTTCTGATATTCTTAATACGCTGGAACTATTCTACACTGACCTATATTCCTCTCATGCGGGGGGATCTGCAGACGAGCTTGCTGGCTTTATAGGGGCTGCTGGCCTTCCACGACTCACGGACGCGGACAGGGCTTTGCTGGATGAACCTTTGGGTCTGGAGGAGTTGGAGGGGGCTTTAGGCACTATGACGAATGGCAAAACTCCAGGGGTGGACGGCTTACCGGTGGAAGTTTATAAGGCGTATAAAACAGTCCTACTCCCAGTATTGCTAGACACATTTAATGACAGTCTCACGGGAGGGACCCTGCCTCCATCTATGCTGGAGGCAATTATTACTGTTTTGCCTAAGAAAGATAAAGATCCTGCTTCTCCAGCTTCCTATAGGCCTATTTCCCTCCTGACAGCAGACATCAAGCTTCTGGCGAAGGTGTTGGCTATACGCCTTTCAAAGGTGGTAGAGTCGTTGGTGCACCCGGATCAGACTGGTTTTATGCCCCGTAAGTCAACGGCTCTGAATATTCGTAGATTGTTTTTAAATATGCAGGTTGAGGCGGATAATGTGGGGTGGCGGGTAGTCCTGTCTTTGGATGCCGCCAAGGCATTTGACAGCGTGGAGTGGCCGTACCTTTTTGCGGTACTGGAGGGCATGGGCTTTGGACCTGGCTTTATTGGCTGGATCAGGCTCTTGTACTCTCAGCCACAGGCACGGACACGGGCCAATGGTTCACTGTCTGGGTACTTTCCTCTTCAGAGAGGTACGAGGCAGGGCTGCCCGCTGTCCCCGCTGCTTTTCGCCCGGGCTATTGAGCCCTTGGCTTCGAGGATAAGACGTGCTCCGGATATTGAGGGATTTCGATATGGCGAGCTGGAGGAGAAGGTGGCCCTCTATGCGGATGACCTTCTGTTGTTTTTAGCTGACCCTGATACTTCACTTCGCAATACCATGTCGCTCCTTACACAGTTTGGGGCCGTTTCGGGGTTGACCGTAAATTGGGAAAAGTCAGTGGTTTTGCCGATAGATCCCACAGTCCTTGACACACCCCACGTGCCAGTCGTAAACAGCTTCAAATACCTGGGCATTAATATATCGGGCGACATTTCTGACTATGAGCGTTTAAACCTTACACCTCCAATGTCTACGATTAAGCAGAAGATTAAGGCCTGGGCCAAGCTACACCTCTCGGTGGTGGGGGGGTGAACCTGCTGAAGATGGTGATCATGCCTCAGCTTTTGTATGTCCTTCATAACTCCCCAATTTGGCTTCCGCAGAATAGATTTTTTAAGATTAACGCCTTATTCAGGGAGCTTATTTGGGGGAAAAAAGGAGCACGGATAAAATTGGAACACCTGCAGAGGGGTAAGGAGGAGGGGGGGCCGGCCTTGCCCAACCCTTGGCTGTATTTTCTGTCCTCACAGTGTCAGCATTTGACCGGGGGCGCGGAGCACTCAGTTGCGGGGCAGGGGGAGGAAAGGGTATCCTTCAGTTTCTGGGGGAGCGAGGACCGCTGCTGGCGAAATTAGAAGCTGGAACCCTTTGACCCTGGGCCCACAGGCTTTCCACGGTGCTACTCATGATTAAAGTATGGGAAAAATTGAAAAGGCTGAGAGGCATCACTGGTTTTACACGGTATACCCCCATTTGGAACAACCCTCATCTGCCGCACCTGCAGGCGCTGAGGGGATTCCCGCAATGGCGACGTGTGGGCATTTGGTGGCTCTCTCAGCTGGTGGAACGGGGAGTCTTTAAAACATTTGAAACCTTGCAGAGTGAATTTTCGCTCCCACACTCCTCGTTCTACCGGTATTTGCAGGTGCGACATGCCTACATGGCGCAGGCTCAAACGCATTGTATGGACATACACCATGATACTGCTATCACCACTAAAGGCATAATTTCCTTTGTATACGGATACCTCTTGGCAATGGCTCTGTTAAAACACCCGATACGGGCACTGGACAAATGGGAACAGCAAATAGAGGGTATAACAGCTGAACGTTGGGAGTCGATCATGAGTATGATACCCCGGCTGTCGCTCAATGAGCCCAGACGCCTCTCTCAACTGTATATCCTTTATAGGGTATACAGGACGCCTAAGTGGCTTCATGATTTGGGCCTGAGACGGGACTCATGTTGCCCCAAATGTTCACATGAGGACGCGGACATTCTCCACATGTTTTGGACGTGCCCGCGCCTCCAGATTTTTTGGATTATGGTACTCCACTTGATCCGGGGAGCAACGGAGCTGGACATCCCCAGAGACCCGATTGTCTGTGTCCTTGGCTGTACAGAGGATGTAGGGGGAGATGACTATTCGCATATAGCAGTGGCTAGGATGTTGTTTGCTGCCAGGAAATTAATAGCGGCTCATTGGATATCTGATACGGTACCCTCTCGCAAAGAGTATATCTGTAGCATCAATCTGACCGTGAGTAGGGAAAAAGCTATATACCTCAAACGGGACAGATCGAGGGTATTTGATAAAATATGGAAGGGCTGGATGGACTTTCAGGGGCTGCCGACTGTTAATTAATTGCTTTTGGACTGAGTTATTTCTTTAAGTTGGGAGATGTGTTATGCAGATTTTTGGAACATCTTGGGTACATGTTATATCCATATGTGCACTACTATCTTTGTTGAGGAATACTGACCCACTGGACCGGGAGGGGGGAAGGGAGGGATGGTGGTGGTGGGAGGGGGGGGGGATTTAATGCAATGCATTTCTTTCTGTATTGTTGTTGAAAAGTTTTAATAAAAACTATCTGATTAAAAACATTGCAAATTGACACTCCTTGTCTGCAATTTGAAGCCTGATTACAACCTTATTAGCATCATTTCACCTGGATCGCAGACGGACCACACTCGCATAACTATCGCATTACACTCGCATTGCTCTCGGATGGCACGCCCGGAAAAAACACAAACTCGCATCACAGTTGCATGCGAAATGTAGCAAAAGTCGGAAAACACTTGTCTGAGTGTCGGATCCGTGAATCGGACAGTTTTTCCACTCGGATGTGTGTCCATACCCTTATACAAGAAAACACACCCTGTTCTACATAGCAGATCTCACAAAAGTGAGAAACCATTTACTTACGGTATTCTGAACTTGGAACATGTTTAAACAGGCTCGCATCTTAAACATCAAAGAAATCACACAGGGAAGTAGTTGTTTCTTTTTATGAATTCCTTCCCACCACAGCCTATATTCTCCTTACTGACCAGGCCATATATATTTTTTTTTTAATTCTGAATATTATCCCTTTGTGTGGTAGGAACTGTGGATTGCTTCAACATTTTCAGTGATTCTGAGTTTGCTGTTTCATTACACATAATACTTAATTTTAATGGGAAATTTTGACCAATATGCCTTGAGTTTATTTATGCAAATATTGAAAATTTGCCAAAAATGTTGACAAATTTGTAATTTTTTTTTACTTTATGCCCCTATACTAGAGAATCGGTTAATAAATAACCTTTTCCAAATGTCTACTTTACACTTCATTCCTCAAATTACTTTTTTGTTAGGATGTTAGAAATATAGACGGAATATAATGAGGGCGATCTAAGATATTGGAGGGGCTCATGGCCAGATTGGCCTCATTATAATAATTTTTGGGCCACCATCAGTGGACTGCACATATCTCCGGGCAGGGAGCTTTCCTGAAGTTCTTCTGTCAGCAAAGCTGCAGGGGAGCTCCCATCAGCTTTCTGTGACGTGCCTCAACTGGTGTGGTACATTGGCCCCAAGAAGACGTGAATCCATAGGAGATCGTGTGGTGAGGTGACTATTATTAAGTTTTCAATAAAATGAGGGTGGGAGAGCAAAAATGATAGTCAATTGAGGGTGGGGTGTAGGAGAGAGGATATTGTAATGAATTGAGAATGGTGGTGTGAGAGAGGAAATTACATTGAATTAAGGGTCAGAGAGAGGACATCATATAATGAATTGAGGGTGGAGGTGGGAGAGAGGAAATTATAATGAACTAGATGGTGGCCCGATTCTAACGCATCAGGTATTCTAGAATATGTATGTGGTTTATTTATGAAGATTTAAGAATAATGCAATGAATAATGCATTGACTGTCAGCCTTGTAGCCAGGAGTGAAGTGCGTCACACTGACTGACAGCCTTGTAGACAGGATTGAACTGCGTCACACTGACTGACAGCCTTGTAGACAGGATTGAACTGCGTCACACTGACTGACAGCCTTGTAGACAGGATTGAACTGCGTCACACTGACTGACAGCCCTGTGGACAGGAGTGAAGTTCGTGACACTGACCGACAGCCTTGTAGACAGGAGAGAAGTTTGTCACACTGACAGCCTTGTAGACAGAAAATATGGGAAGCAAGGTGTACCATGGTCCGCTCTGCTTAGTCCACAAAATCACCTGGGATGCAAGATGTTGTAGCAGTATACTTCTTTATTCCTTCCTACGCGTTTCGGTGCCCTTCCTGGCACCTACCTCAGGGAACAGTATACTTCTTTATTCCTTCCTACGCGTTTCGGTGCCCTTCCTGGCACCTTCCTCAGGGAATAGTATACTTCTTTATTCCTTCCGACGCGTTTCGGCGCCCTTCCTGGCACCTTCCTCAGGCTTGTAGACAGGAGTGAAGTGCGTCACACTGACTGACAGGCCTTCTAGACAGGAGAGAAGTGTGTCATACTGACAACCTTGTAGTCAGGATTGCGTTACACTAACTGACAGCCTTGTAAACAGGAGTGAACTGCGTCACACTATGATGTAGCATTTAAACCGCGCGCCAAGCAGCGCGCCTTATCCCTCATTGGTCGCAACCAATGAGAGACGCCGAATTCAAACCACGTGCCAAACTTCGCTACCCCTGATTGGTTGCTGTGGCCACAGCGACAAATCAGCGAAGTGGCGCGACTTGGCGGGAAATATGCCGCGCCGCTGATTGGTCACTGCTGAGAGCTGCAATCAATCAATCTCCTGGCTGGCTTGCACCTCTGTAAATAAGCCGCGGCGCGAATTTTGAAAGCGCACAGCTCATCTGCATACACTGCGCTCATTGGGACCAATGAGCGCTGGCGCGCGATTTTGGCGACAGACAGACACGATTAGGCAATTATATAGTAGATTAAGGGTCAGAGAGAGGACATCATATTATAATGAATTTAATGTGGAGGTGGGATGGAGGAAATTATAATCAATCAAGGGTCAGAGAGTGGACATCATATAATAATGAATTGAAGGTGGAGGAGGGAGAGAGGAAATTATAATGAATTGACAGTGGGGATTGAGAGAGAAAAGATGATAACATAATTATTGAGTGTGGGGGTTGGGAAAGAGAAAATTATAATGAATTGAGGGTGGGGAGTGGGAGAGAAGATATTACATAATGACTTGAGGGGAAAGAAGGCATATAAATATGAATTGGGGGAGCGGGTGGTGCAAAGTGGGCAGGGGGGGTTGACATAGGAGAGTGATTAGTAATACATTGTGGGAGGTATTAGAAGGGCTAAATAATTTATATATTTTTCGGTGGGTGGAAAATGTCTATTTATAGTTAACAGTAGTGGATCATCAATGCACATGTGGAATGGGAAGTTACATAATAGCTAATTATATATTGATAGTGGGTTTACGTCTGTATGCAGCAGTGCAGGGTATGAGTATTATATATACAGGAAACAAATGTGACATTTTATATTTTCAGGGACAGTGATCAGTGCGGCAAACTCTACAGTGGCCAAGCCCCGGTGTTAGGACATCAACATAAAGGTTAAATGAAAAAGGAAAAGGCTGTAATCAGATGAGACGTCAGTGACAAGTTACTGGACGTAAATATTTATTCTGTGTGGGGGTCCATTTACACAGACTGACCGGTGGCAGTTAATGACCACCAATTGGTAATCCATTACCGATAGGCAATCATTTACTCTGGAGTGTCTGCCTAAATAGGCTATTAAATGCTGTGCACTGAGCAATCCGTCCCATATTATATAGCATTCCTCTTTGTTGAATATAGTGCTGTCTCTTATTACACAACATTTATTTTTGTTATGTATAGTGCTGTCCTGTATTATATAGAGTCCTCTATATATATATATATATATATAGAGGGAAAAATTTGCTGTCAGGGGGCGGGGCTGTTTAATGTGGGCCCGCTCATTAAGCTAATATAATATTCACTGCACCTCTCCCACTGAAGGTAGAGCTAAGAGGTGGGCGAGGAGAGAGCAGTGAATATTATAATAGCCTAATGATGGGGTCCAAGTGACCTACCTCTGCCTCTGCAGCTTCTTGCAATCCTGTGTGTGGCGTCCTCCTGCCTTCTTGTCCTGGCTATCTAATGATGTGAGTGGCGCAGGACAGTTACATCATCGCTGCGTGCACCGCTCACATGATCGGATGCCCGAGGCAAGACAGAAGAATGCTGCGGTGCTGCATGGGTAGCAATGGAGAGGTGAGTAAAATAGTTTAAGTTTTTTGTGTGCACCAGCATGGGGGGCCTAATGCCAGGATGGGGGAGCCACGTACCAGGATGGGGGATGATATACCAGGATGAGGAGATGATGTACCATGATGGGGTGCTATATACCATGATGGGGGGCCATGTATCAGCAAGGGTGAATGATATGCCATGATGGGGCATTGTATTAAGATGGGGGGCTATGTACCATGAGGGGGCACCATGTATCTAGATGGGGGATGATAAACCAGGATGGGGTACTATGTTCTATGATGGGGGGCTACATACTATGGGAGCCATGTACTAGGATCGGGGGGGGAAATACCATGATGGGAGGCTATATACCATGATGGGGGGGTCATGTACCAGGAAGGGATGAAGATATACCATGATGGGGCTATGTATCAGGATGGGTGCTATGCACAAGTATGAGGGGGCCATGTGCCTATATGGGGAATGATATACCAGGATGGGGGTTGATGTACCATGATGGGGAGCTATATACCCTGATGGAGGGCTATGTACCAGGATGGGGGGCTATATACCAAGATGAGGGGGCTATGTACCAGGATGGGGGACTATGTAACATGATTGGGGGGTCGTGTACCTATATGGGGAATGATATACTGGGATTGGGGGGATGATGCACCATGATGGGATGCCATACACCATGATAGAGGGCCATGTAGCAGGAAGGCGGGATGATATACCATGATGTGGGTTATGTACAAGGATGGGTGCCATGTACCTAGATGGGTATGATATACCAGGATGGGAGATGATGTACCATTATGGGGTTATATACCATGATCGGGGAGCCATATACTATAATGGGGGCCCATGTATCAGGAAAGCAGGATAATGTACCATGATGGGTGCTATGTACCAGGATTGGAGGTTATGTACCAGGATGGGCAATATGGAGGATAATAGAGGCCAAAGTATGCTATATCAAGGATAATAGAGGCCACAGTATGCTATATGGAGGATTATAAAAACCACATTATGCTATATGGAGGATTATAGAGGCTGCATTATGCTGTATCCATGATTATAGACCACATTATGCTATATGGAGGATAACAGTGGCAACATTATTCTATATGGAGGATAATAGAGGCTACATTATGCTATATGGAGGATTATAAAGGCTGCATTATGCTGTATGCACGATTATAGACCACATTATGCTATATGTAGGATAATAGAAGCTACAATATTCTATATGGAGGATTATAGAGGCCACATTATTCTATACTAGCTGTGAGCCCGATGCGATTGCATCGGGATTCTAGAATGTGATACATAGATAGAAAAAGATACATAGATAGATAGATAGATAGAAATAGATAGATAGATAGAAAAAGATACATCGATAGATAGATAGATAGATAGATAGATAGATAGAAAAAGATACATAGATATATAGATAGATAGATAGATATATAGATAGATAGATAGATCAAAACAAATAGATAGATATAGATAGATAGATAGATAGATAGATAGATAGATAGATAGATAGATAGAAATAGATAGATTGATTGATAGATAGATAGACAGATAGATAGATAGATAGAAAAAGATACATAGATAGATAGATAGATAAAGATACATAGATATATAGATAGATAGAAATAGATACATAGATAAATAGATAGATATAGATAGATATAAATGTGGCGCCCCTGCGGGTATTAGCCACAGTATAAGATCATAATAGTTGCACTCACTTAGAAAGCCATGCCACTGCACTACCACCTTTGGCCAGTAGGGGGAGCTCCAGAGACACCAGAGACTTCCCTAGAGATAAAACACTGGTCTGAGGTAAATTTTCAGACAGTTGGAGCCAGGGACTCAGAGTGACAGGAGCTGCATTGAGTTCCTGAGGACTGACTGACAATTTCCAGGGCCAAGCCATCGGTCTGAGGAGGAGAAAACTGATAAGAGAAACACTTTCAGAATCGGGTAGCATCATTATCTACCCTAGATAAAAAGCGCAAATACGGATACCGGATCCGTGGCTGCATTAGTTATATACAATACAGCAACCGGAAAAACGTGAGGTAACAACAAGCTTCACAGGGCCAGACACAGCAACATACTTAGAGTTCAGCAGTACTCCCGGAGGGGGTAAGCAGAGAGAGACAAAGGACTCAAGTTGCCTGTTGAGTGGGACCCAGAGAGGACAGATTTGGGCCGGCAGCGAGTTCACACACGGCAGCAGGGCCACATAGACAGCGCAAGCAGGAGGTAAAGGACCCGGTGGGGCCTGAGCAACTGAACCCCTATTGCAGACTCCGGAGACGGGACTTGTTGTATTATAGTTTGGTTGAAAGTAAACCAGTTAAACCTCATCTGTGCCTCAGCCTCTGATTTAACAGCTACCATCTATCCAGGATTGGGACCATCACCGCTGAGAGAATTTGCTGTGAATCAAGTAAGTGTCTGTGCCCTTAACATCTCCTCACCATACTTCCATCTTCATCCATCATTAACTTTAACATCACCTGTCCAGGGGACCCTACAGCCCTACCCGGAAAAGGGCTATACCATCTCAGCTGCCTCTCACCATCATCCCCTGGCCAGTACAAGGCAGCGGTGGCCATATATAGCCACATTATTCTGGGTGGCGTCACGACAATAACATCTACAAACTTTATAAACTATATAAACTTCTAAATCCCCTGTAAATACCCCCCTTTAGGAGTGTGCCAGCCTGGGGCCACGGCCTGGGTCCAGCCACCAGTGACTCCCCCAAGGAAAGGGACCCTGCGCCGGGTATCCCGGTCCCCTAAGCTGGGCGGCACACCTCTCTTTGGCGTCACGAACAGGATTTACCGTGCCTGGTTAAATCGGGTACTGTGTGCCGTGATTAATGCCGAAAATTGTGAGAAAATCCGAGAAAAATTGACTTTTTTATCAAAAAGTGATTTTCCCATTGGAAACCATTGAAATAGACTTTTCCCCATTGACTAACATTGAAACAAAATGGCCGCCAGCCTCTGAGGTAAAATTGCATCATCACTAATTACCTCATAACTGCCACAGCACGAGACTGCTATTTGAACTGTGTCATAGCCCTGAGCTCTGATCTGACTGAAAAATTTCAGATTCCGCCATTACTGAGCTCACGGCGAGCAGAAGCAGCAGGGGGCGTGTCTTTGTGGGCGGCACCAAGCTTAGAGCTCTTACGTCGGCAAAAGGGGAAAACCAATCCTGCTGCACAGCGGAACGATTATACGCCATCCCGACGGAAGCAGAGGACCGGAAGGGTCCGGATTAACTAAGGGGGCGCAACATGTCGCAGCACGGAGACGCCGAAACACCCGGCGACACAAATGCAGCTGAAGCACAAAACAGAGCGCTCGGCAGCACAGCGGCGCAAGGTGCAGCGCCCATTATGCCGATGTTGATGCCATATACCCCAGGTGCTCCATGGCTTCCAGTGTATGAAGGTAAGCCTAATACTTTTGATGATTTTAAAGAAAAACTGCTGGCCTATTTAAACATGTTTCCAATGGCAGAAGCTCAGCGTGTCGGTTTGCTGATGGCACAGTTAAGTGGTAATGCCAAGCGAGAAGTCACAGCATGGTCCGCTGATCTAAAAGACACTGCTGAGCATATCCTAGCTGGATTAAAGGCAGTATTTGAAACTACTGCTGGTAGCAAAGCAAAGACCAAATTCTTCAATTGCAAACAAAAGGCCAATGAGAGTGTGAGAGACTTTGCCCTGAATTTACAGGAGGCCCTTAAAGCGCTTACACTGGCTGAACCAATGTTTAACACTGGCGCTGATAAATTGCTAAAAGATCAATTCATTGAGGGACTATTAACCCCTTCTCATCGAGGGCATGCGAGTATGCTGACTTTCAAGGACCCTGAGGTGACATTTGCCCAGTTAAAGGAGAGCGCTATTCGTCTCCAGCAGGCAGAGGCACTTTGGGATCAGGATCCTGAGCCATCCATTACAGAAACCCCTCAACAACAGAGAATGCCAGTGACATCAGTTAAGCCCCTGGAGGCCAGTGCTAATGATGCTTTCCAGCAAAAGCTTGACTCTCTAACAGACATTGTCACCTCAATGGCTAAAACCATGCAGGAAATGAGAGAATCACAGACTACACCCAAGATGGAGTTGGCGAACCGCAGAGAGGATATTCCCTGGATGAGACCCCAGAGATACCCAGCGTGGAGAGGACGACCCAACGACCGTTACCAGCCGGATGGACAGCCTATTTGCCGCCGTTGCCGGAAGCCAGGCCACATAGCCCGCAATTGTGATTTAAACAAGGATCCCCTGGGAATGCGGGCCGCTTCGCAGGAGTGAACTTTCAAGGCCCAACATCCTGGCACGATAAGTACGTCGGAGGACGTCCCATTATCCCCATCGTGCTGGACGGTATTCCCCTCAATGCCTTGTTGGACACTGGTTCCCAGATTTCATCTATACCACATATCCTTTATAAGAGGTACTGGGCAGATTCAGACATTGATAAAAGACCATCTAATGTTGAGCTAAGTATATATGCTAGTAATGGAAAATTGGTACCGCAAGTAGGATTTAGAGAGATGACCATTAAGATTGGTAGAGCAGAATTAAAAAATCAGGGTATCATAATTGTTGATGTTAACCGACGGGAACCTTTTGTATTGGTAGGTATGAATGTTTTAGAAAATTGTTTTTCCGAGGTTATTACTATTTTACAGCAATTTGCGGAAACTGCCCAATCCTGCCAGCAGAGAATTCTCCGGAGAGAGATAAAAGCATTGGTGCTGAAGCAACAAGTAGAGGTTGCAGGTGGAGAAATCGGCAGTGTGAGGGTAAGTGACCCAACTCCTATAGTAATACCTCCAAAAACTGAAATGCTGGTATGGTGTAGAGCAGCCATTGGTATTAAAGGACGAGATTACCAAGCCTTGGTAGAGCCTGTGTACACTGATAGTAGACCCACAATATTAACGGCTAGAGGAATAGTCGAGGTACACAGCGGAAGAGTGCCCATACGTCTTTTGAATTGTGGAGAGGAAGAGGTCACTTTACCAAGGTACGCTACAATGGCCAAGCTATACACTGTTGACAACAATGCCATCACAGCCATTGGGCCCTTGAATCCGTCATGTCAGGCGGACGACAATGGTTCAAGTGGAGAATTAGAAGATTGGTGTCAGCAGCTGCATATAGGTACAGATTCAACACCTACCCACCAAAAACAAGGGGTGTACCGACTAGTAGAAGAATATGAACGGGTCTTCAGTAAACACCCATTAGACTTCGGACAGATTAAAGGGGTAGAACATACAATTCCTACCGGTAACCACCCACCAATAAAAGAGAGATATAGACCCATACCGCCCGCTCATTATCAATGTGCTAAAGACATGCTGAGGGAGATGAAACAGGCCGGGGTAATAAGAGACAGTTGTAGCCCTGGGCAGCCCCTCTGGTAATAGTTAAAAAGAAAGACGGAACCATGAGAATGTGCGTAGACTACCGGCAGATTAATCACATTACCCATAAAGACGCCTACCCCTTACCTAGAATTGAAGAGTCATTAGCTGCTTTAAGATCTGCTAACTATTTTTCCACTTTAGACTTAACAAGTGGGTATTGGCAAGTCCCTGTGGCTGAGGAAGATAAAGAGAAGACAGCGTTTACCACCCCGATGGGTCTCTGTGAATTTAATTGTATGCCATTCGGACTCTGCAACGCACCCGGTACCTTTCAGCGATTGATGGAATGCTGTCTCGGACACAAGAACTTTGAAGCCGTCCTTCTGTACCTAGATGATGTAATAGTCTACTCAAAGACTTACGAACAACATCTACAAGACCTAGCAGAAGTGTTCGAGGCTTTATCCCGGTATGGTATGAAGATCAAGCCATCAAAATGTCACCTTCTAAAGCCAAAGGTACAATACCTGGGACACGTTGTGAGTTCAGAAGGAGTAGCGCCGGATCCTGAGAAAGTAACCGCAATAAGGGATTGGCCAAGACCTACCAGCGTGAAACAGGTGAGGCAATTCCTGGGACTGGTGGGCTACTATCGTAGATTCATCCAAGGGTTCACCAAGCTAGCAGCACCTCTACAAGACATCCTGGTAGGGCAGTCGAAGAAGCCTTCAAACCGCAATCCTCCTTTCCAGTGGAGTGATGAGAGGGAAGATTCCTTTGAAAAGTTGAAGAAGGCATTGACCGGAGAAGAAGTTCTGGCATACCCCGATTACCATCAACCTTTCATCCTTTACACAGATGCCAGTAATGTGGGACTGGGAGCAGTACTATCTCAGAAGCAAGGAGGCAAGGAGAAAGTCATCGCCTTTGCAAGTAGAAAGCTCCGGCCTACTGAAAGAAATCCTGAAAATTACAGCTCCTTCAAGTTAGAACTACTGGCAGTAGTCTGGGCTGTGACTGAGCGTTTCAAACACTATTTGGCAGCTGCAGAATTCACCGTCTATACTGATAACAACCCATTGACCCACCTGGATACAGCCAAGTTAGGTGCGCTGGAACAGAGATGGATAGCCCGGCTGTCTAATTACAACTTCGCGATCAAGTATAGAGCAGGCCGAAAGAATGGAAATGCAGACGCCTTATCCCGGATGCCGCACTTGAGAGACGTGGAAGAAGAACCGGTAGAACTTGAAGAAATTGAACTACCCGCCTTCCATCGTCCCAAGGTAGGACAGTATCAATCCAGTGCCTATCAGAAACATCAACAGGTGAATCTCAACCCATTAGCACACCACAGATGGGCTGGCACTCAAGACAGCAATCCAGCTGTGAAGTTGGTGAAAGAACTGCTGACTGAGCAAAGTGCGTATCCCAATGAAAATGCACCGAAAGAGACACATCAACTCTGGAAAGAGAGAGGCAAAATGTTCCTGTACCAAGGAAAGCTGTGCAGAAGATATACCAATCCAAAGACGCATGAGCTAGTATGGCAGATCATTGTGCCTAAACAAGATGTAAAAATGGTCCTAGAAGCTTATCACAATGGTGCTGGTCACTTCGGGTGGAAAAAGCTAGAAGTACTTTTAAGAGAAAGATTCTACTGGGTTGGAATGAGAAGATCAATTGAAGAATGGTGCAGAAACTGTGGTCCGTGTAACCTCAGAAGAAAAGATCTAAAAAACCAAAGAGCACCACTCCAGCCTATAGTTACCAAGCAACCACTTGAGCTCGTAGCAATAGACCACGTGAAATTGACACCAAGCCGGACCGGCTATGTCTATGCTTTAACCATCGTGGACCATTACTCACGCTTCCTGGTAGTAGTGCCCGTGAAAGATCTCACTGCAAAAACAGCAGCTAAGGCGTTCCAGACATACTTTTGCAGACCCCATGGATATCCGGAACAAGTACTCGCAGACCAAGGCACAGCATTTGAATCAGAGATCTTCAGAGAATTTTGCAATATGTATGGCTGCAAGAAGATCCGTACAACAGCCTATCATCCGCAAACAAATGGCTTATGCGAAAAAATGAACCATATTGTAATCGATCTCTTAAAGACTTTACCAGAGACAGAGAGAAACCTATGGCCAGAGAAATTGCCTGACTTGGTAGACCTCTATAACAATGTCCCGGTAAGCTCCACAAACTGTACCCCAGCTTACCTTATGCGTGCAAGACCTGGCAAGCTACCAATAGATCTAGAAATGGGTATTGTAAAACCTGACGCAGAAGTGCAGGATTCCAACTGGGACTCCCTACGCCAACAACAGTATCGCCAAGTGCAAGAATGCGTAGAAAGGAATCTCCAGAAAACTAGAGAAAGACAAGAGCAATACTTCAACCAGAATGCTCTAGCAACCCCATTAAAACCTGGTGATCAAGTGCTCAATGAGAAACCGTCGCACTAATAAATTGGACAATCAGTGGGAATCTGTCCCATATACAGTTTTACCAATGAGAGTGAACAATCCTAAAATGTGTCTTATAAGCAAAGATGGTGGATTAACATCAGTACTAGTGTCAAGAGACAATCTAAAACTATGTCCAGAGACATTGAAAGAAAAAGAAGTCATTCAACCTGAACCAGAAGTTATTCAAACCAGTACCGGTTCAACCTGTTGACGAAAAAGAAGAAGAGTGGAGTATATCACACCTATTTAGGAGACTTTCCTAAAACCTGGCCAACCTACAATGGTGCAGTAGTAGTTCCCATGATGGCCTTCTATCAAACACCAGAGCCTGTAATACCAGAAGCCCCAAGACCAATAGAATTAGAAGCAGACCCTGTACCACAAGACGTTCCAAGACAGGAAGAACAAATTCCTAGTAATAATAGTCCTGGACAACGGGTGGAATTGCCAATCCCACAAATGTGGAATTATCCCTAGCAGAACCAGAAGTACTTACTAGGTATACGTCCACTCACACCATCACATTGAGTACACCCAGTACACAAGCGTTACGCAGATCACAGCGTAGTACTCAGGGTCAATTACCAGTAAGATATGCAGACTACCAAATGTAAATAGATTTCATGTGCATTGTATATTTGTTAAAGTTATGCAGTTGAATAGAATCCTAAAAGGTATGATGTAAAGTGGCAGTCACGGAGAGTTAAAACCTGGCCTCATGCGGTGACACCGAGGGCCTTGAGGCCTACTGCACTTACAACCCGAAATATCTGAAAGGAACTTGTTTAGTTGTTAATTAGTAGTTATTAGATGTAACGTTAAAAAGCTCAGTACCTACAGAGACTATTCTGTATGAACTACTTGCATATTCTTGAGTTCTTTTCTTCATTTATCAGCCCGGAGGCGGTAAATTAAAGCTCCGGAAAGACTGTTTTTTGAACATTCTTAAATTATTCATAAACTTTGTTGGAAAAATGGACGCTAATTGCAGTGCCTTTCCTAACAAATAAATAGCCCTCAAGGACAGAGCTGTATTAATGGACGCTATTTTGAAGTGACTTTTTACAATACTCTATTTTTAAACTTGAGTGGTTTTTGTAACTTTTTATTTTTTTTTAAACTCTGTTTTTAAAAAA
>JARQOC010000006.1:456013077-456125560 GCA_033576535.1 Allobates femoralis | reverse complement strand
TCTGCATGTTTATTACCAAGCATGCAAGTTTTGGAGCATGGCTATCCCTTTTAAGGATCGACAACCTAGGTGTCACCCCAAAGCCTGCAACTCCCACCAGAATGGGGAACTTCCATAGGGGCAACCACCTCCCTCCACCACCTCTCCTGGGGAAATACGTAGGTCCAGAGAGAACCTGGGCAGAGGGAGGTATAGTGCGTCTTCTCTCCGGTTGCACCTTAGGCACCTTAACCGGAGGAGGGGGAAGTACAGAGGAAATGTATATGCCCAGGTCACCTTCCTAAAAATGACCTGGGGAGGTCGGCTCTTCAGATAGTGTGTTGGGATTAGACACCTCTGACAGAACCGACTTAGGAACTGTGCATTCAGAAGCCGGGTCACCAGTATGAACAACTCTTCTCATGGATCCCTGGAGGAGAGACCGAGGCCTAGCTCTATCCTTAAGAGTTGGAATGGTGAACTTCCGGTTCCGGCGCCTCCATGTGCAGCCGCGTCTAAGGGCTACTCCGCTCCCCGCCTCGGCGAATCCGCCAACATCCAGCCTCCAGCTTGTCCCCGGCCATCCAAAACTACAGTGGCGACTGCTGTAGCTCCGGGAGCGTCCATCATGAGCACGATGGACCGCTATATCACGAGGAGTCGGGAGGGAGAGAAGATCGCGGCACACCATGAGGACTCCGGTAATGGCGGGCAGGGCGGACATGGCGGGCATAGCGCACAGATAGTGCCATTAGAAGGAAGCTTGGCGAGGAAGCCCGGGACCGGAGATAGCAAGCCTGGGGTGGAGGAAGAGAGGAGACCGACGCAAGTAGCCGCAGAGAATCCCCAGGGAATGTCTCAGGGGCAAGTTCACTTACAGGCTGCAGGGGCTGCCATGATTACACAACCCCAGAGCTGTCCCCCTGCAGATGAAAGACAAGATCCAGAAGCCAGGAAAGAGATCATGGAGAGCAGATGGGGAGCCCCTCACTTTGATTATAAAGCATTGGCAAAAGAACTTGCAATCCACCTCGCTGATGATTTTAAAGCAGCAGTAGCTGAGCTGGTGACAACCACAACAAAAGACTTGACTACTAAAGTAGAGTCACATGACCAGCAGATTGTTGAGGCTGAATCCAGAATTAGTGCAGCAGAGGACAGAATACAAGAGCTGGAAGATCAGTTACAGTCTTTGCAACAACACTCTGAATATGCACATGCAAAACTAGAGGATATTGAGAACAGAGCACGGAGGAGCAACCTCAAAATAGTGGGACTCCCTGAATCCATCCCAGTGAACCAATTAGAGGAAATCTTTGAGGTGGATCTTCCCAAAGCCCTGGGTCTTACTCATAGATGCAAGACAGAGCGTACCCACAGAATTGGCCAGATGAGGGAGCCGCAGGAAAAGAGGATAACATCAGGATCTCCTGTCTCGGCCTCCAGAGACCCTACCAAATCTAGACATGCCATAGCAAAGTATCTTAACCACCGAGACAAGGAAGAAATCCTGCGCGCTTACAAGGCAAAAAAGCATCCTCTTTTAATCCATGGACACAGAGCTCTGGTATTTGCGGATTACTCTATAGAAGTCACGCGACGCAGGAGATCCTTTAGTGAAGCGTGCTCGCTACTTCACAGAAGAAATATTCGATTCCAGCTGAATTTCCCAGCGATATTAAGGTTCAGATCCAGGGAGGGAGCCATGTTGACCTTCTCTGATCCTGATAAAGCAATGGCGGCTATCCGTGACAACACGAGCTCACCAGGAGCAACGATGCCTTCATCACCACCCCAACATGCCACAGGATCGCCTGTGAAACCCAACTCTGCTGTAGATTTGGACTCAGAGACGGATAGAGACTCTGTAAGATCCTATAGACTAAGATCAAACTCCCTGTTAGACGTAGGGGTGGGGAAGAAACCGCCACTAGAAACACCAAGACAACAGAGACAACCGGGATCCCGTTGGCAGAAGAAGAGATGAGAAAGGTCCGAAAGAACATTGACATTCTTTAGTCACTGAAGATTCCTATTGGCTGGGCAAAATAGTCGCACATTTAACGACTACGTGACGAGAGGAGAGATTTACAGGAAAAGTGGGAAATGATATGTAAATGTATCTGGTTTCTTTCCCTTACAGCTCTCTCCTTTTATTGCCCTCACGTTTTGTTTGGTTTTCAGATTTCCTTATTTTTCTTGTTATGCTGCGCAAATCTTGGTAAGTTACCATAGAGGTTATCACAGCTTCCTAAATGCTAAATGACATATGACATGTGGAATGAACAAATACTGAGAGATTAATGCTAATCACATTCGTACAATGTTGAACATGTTGTCAATACAAGTTTAAGGGATGGCACTGTTTTGTCTATGCTATGGCGGGGAAGAAAGTATTGGACGCCAATGAGAAACTGAAGCCCTAAAGAAAGCTTCAAGCTGGAGAATATACTTGTTATAATTTAATATGTTTTCAGGGATAGGATGATGTTTGAGGCGGGGCAGAGTTATGTTGGTCGACTGCACACGAGGAAAGAAGTGAGGTGTTCTACTTGGAAAGATGTTTGGTGTTGGTGCGTTAGTGAAAGGGGGGGGAGGGACAAGGGAGGGTAAAAATTTGGGAATTGTCTACATACTTGAATGCGACAAAACATGCATCTCCTGTACTCTATCTTTCTTACTTCGGTACACACTTGATCTACCAACATATATGTGGAATGTGATTGAGAGTAAAACAGAGGCCCTGTACGGGGAGGATCCTGATGGTTAGGTGGGTCTCCTGGAACGTTAAGGGGTTGCGCTCCCCAGCAAAGCGCATGATGGTCCTTCGCCATCTCAAAAAGCTACGCACAGATATTGCTTTGCTCCAGGAGACTCACCTGACATCGGAAGACTTCTTCCGGCTTAAAAAACTATGGGTGGGGGAGGTCCTCGGGTCTAGTGCGGTGGAGAGGAAGGCGGGAGTCTTGGTTTTAATACACAGGTCTTTGGCCCACTCAATTATCTCTACTTCGAGTGATGACGAAGGCAGAGTGTTTCAGCTGACGATACAAATACAAAACGATATCTTTTCCATATATAATATATATGCACCGAACGCAAACCAGAGACCCTTTTTCCAACATCTACAAAACACACTACTTCAAGACCTGGGAACTAATAAAATAGTAGGAGGGGACTTTAATACAGTGATGAGAGCAGAAGAGGATAGACGATCACCGACATGTATGAGGAAGGGAGGTCAGGAGGGGGGGAGGCTTGAGAGTAGAAAGTATCTTGGAATCATTGATGAGACTTGTGGGGTTGTCAGACACATGGAGATTGGCTAACCCTTTGGGTAGAGATTATACCCACTTTTCGCATCCCCATGGATCATGGTCCAGGATAGATATGCTGTTTGGGTCCGCCAAGATACTACAAAGAATGTTACACATAAAAATCGAGGATATGGTGATTTCGGACCATAGTCCACTGGTTTTAGAGATTAAGGATAATTATGAAAAAGGAACCGATTATTTGTGGAGGTTTCCTGACACATTCACCAAAGAGGAAAATTTCACCAAATTGCTGGGAGAATGGTGGACGCATTATAGCGTGGATAACTTGGGCCATAGGTCGGAGCCGGGACTATTTTGGGAGACTGCAAAAACAGTTATGAGAGGTCATATAATGGCATACAGCATGGGGATCAAAAGAAGGGCTAAAGAAAAATTTGTAGAAACGAGCTTGAAGGTGAGAAATGCTTATTTACAATATAAAGAAACCATGACGACTCCTGACAAGGAGATGTGGATCCAAGCTAAGAAAGAATTTGATGAGTGGGCAGGAAAACGTGAGAATATATTTAAAAATAGACTAGAATTAGAACTGCATAAATTTGGAGATAAGGGAGGAAGACTGTTGGCAAGACTAGCCCGAGGTAGATATACCTCTTCCCCTATTCAGTTAATAAAAGATAGACAGGGCAACACATGGACTGATCCTAAGAATATTGTGAAAACTCTGGGCAGGTTTTATGCCTCTCTTTATAAAGAAAACACATCAACTGATCCAGAAAAGCCCTCCTGGCTAAGTAAAATCAAAATGCCATCTATCTCCCAAGACGACATCCAGGTTTTAAACAACCCAATCACGATTGGAGAAATTGAAACGGCAATTAAAAATTTAAATCCAAGTAAGGCTCCAGGACCAGATGGTTATAATGGAGCCTTCTTCAAAGCAATGAAAGAGCAGATCTCCCCGATCCTCTGTGATTTATATAACGAAATACTGAAGGGATCGCCTATCCCAGAGAGGATGAATTTAGCTTATATCAAATTAATCCCTAAACCGGGTAAGACACCTACTGACCCAGCAAATTATAGGCCGATATCCCTGATAAACCAGGATCTGAAACTTTTATCTAAAATATTGGCTGATAGATTGGCAATGATTTTACCCAAAATAATATCTACACATCAGGCAGGATTCATCAAGGGACGATCAACAACCACAAACATTCGAAAGGCGATGCTTTTGATGGATATTATGGGAAAGAAAACGAAATTGAAAGAGGAAAACCCAGCCATGATCACCCTAGATGCCGAAAAAGCGTTTGATAATGTCAGGTGGTCATGGCTGGGTAAAGTTTTTGATATGGTGGGTCTTACGGGTCCTTTTAGACACTATATACAAACTCTCTATAGTAATCCTAAAGCTTGTGTGAGTATACCAGGCTTCCTGTCCGACGCCTTTACCCTCCAGAAGGGAACGAGACAGGGATGCCCTTTATCCCCCCTTCTCTTTAATTTGGCCATAGAGCCTTTGGCACTATATCTGGAAGAATGTAATCCATACGAAGGCTTTAAAGTAGGGGCTCATGAGATTAAACTTTCATTATTTGCGGATGACGTCATCCTATATGTCCAACATCCCGAAAGAGATCTTTCTAACATACTGTCAGATATAGAATTGATAGGCAAACAAACTGGATTTTCCCTGAATAAAAATAAATGCGAAATCCTGTTTATGAATCCGGGTAATGGGATGCAGGGAAAACAACATCTTTGTGGCCTACCAATAAGGAAAGAAAGTATCAAATATTTGGGAATACACCTAGCCAGAACACCTGCACTGATATACAAACTGAACTTCTTGCCAGTCATTCAGCAGATAGAAAGGGAATTGGCAAAATGGGTAGGATTACCACTCTCATTGTTGGGACGTTGCCATTTATTAAAAATGGTTAGTTTTGCCAGACTGCTTTATCCCCTTCAAACTATCCCCATGCTGTTGAGACATACTGACATAGTTAGACTCAATAAATCTTTTTCTAAATTTTTGTGGGGAGGAAAGAGACCCCGTATAGCCTATGCAACACTGATCCAGTCCAAACAAGAGGGAGGACTACAGCTCCCGGATGTTCGGGGATACAACTTAGCGTGTATCCTACGCAATGTCCTTGATTGGATCAGAAGCACAAATAGATTCTCAGATACCACTTTGGAGGGGGAGTGGGCCAGGCCTTGGGATCTAGTAGCTTTATTACATTCACCGATGTCTTGCCTGCCCCCCACTCTGAAGAATACGGTGATTTATAGAGACACTATAATAACGTGGAAGGAGGTCAGGAAAAAACTCAAGTTAGCATGGAGAATCTCGAAATTGCTTAGTCCCTGGGGCTGTCCGTCTTTTCCCCTGGGACGTGAAAATTCCTTGTTTAAAATATGGAGAGACAAGGGAATTAAGACGTTGGGGGATCTTATAAATCTAGAGGAAAAAAAATGGATGACAGAGACAGAGGTCTTGAATACATATAATTTACCCCAATTCCACGTTTTACAATATCGTCAGTTGAAACATCATCTCCTATCACATTTGCGGGACATCTCTGGGGAACTTGAGAATTCTTTGTGGTCTGATTTGATATCCTTGAATAAAGATGAAGTATCTATTACTACTTTATATGCTAAAGTAAAGCAGGTTCTGAGGCCAAAGAGGAAGAGGGGCCTATTTAATAAATGGCGTAAGCATTTCACAGACCCGGAACTTCCACAGAAGATTCTTGAGGGATGGGGCATAGTCAGACAGCATGTGGTTAATGAGAGATGGAGGGACACACAATTTAGGATTATGCATGGCACCATTCAGGGTTTCAACATCCCTCCCTCTAAAACCAAACAGACCAACCAGGAAAGATGGGTCCATTGCCCAAAATGTAAATCACTTATGACCGATCTGGAACATGGCTTATGGTCCTGCTCCGAGGTCCAGAAATATTGGAGAGCAATAGATATATGGACTAGAGGGATCTGTGGAGATATAGGAGAGCTAGACCCGATACGATGGATTTTTCATTACCACCCGACTTCTCACACGATAAGACAACCCCATATATTATGGCACTACATTGCGCTGGTAGCAAAGAGACTTTTACTCCAATACTGGCTTAATGACAGACCTCCAGACCTTACCCAAGTGAAAATGACGCTTCATCACACATTGGTACTTGAATCCATGGATACGCTCCGCAACCCAAGTAAATTGGCCAAAAAATTCTTCTTCAAATGGAGAAGTTTCATTGAAAAAGAACTCACAGATATAGAAATTGGAAATTTCATGTTACCCTTCCGATCATCAACATGGTATGCCTTGGCAGAGTTAGAGGGTACATTGGGTAGGCTGAGATGCTAGAGATAGGAGATGCACTACTTTTGAAACTCCGTTTATAATATCGTAAATGTTTTCTTTATTCATACAGATAATTGTTAAATACATGTGGATAATTTCTTTTGGGGTGGGATTAGGGAGGGATATGGAAACTTTATATTGAACAAGTTGTTTGATATTATATGTAATCTACTGATGTACACAATCTTCTTCTATGGAAGTTCAACTTATATGTTACATTTCTACTTGATTCTGTACAAGTATTTATATGACTAAAACCTAATAAAAATGATGGTTCAAAAAGAGTTGGAATGGTTTGCCCTCTTTGTCCTTGAGGGATAGCAGCTGGAAAAGAGGGAAAAAGGGAGGAAACATACACGGCCAGGTCAACACCCACTCTGCACACGACCTGGGGGAGACAGCTTTTGAGATGATTGTCTGGGTATGGATGGACAAACCCCAATGAAGTGACCCTTAAGCCCACAGTAGAAACATGCCCCCATCCAATGGCAAACTACAGCTGACCTAATATGGGGGGATACCCTCCCTATCTGTATAGGTTCATCCTCCTACACCTGTGGGACCTCCTCTATGGGGAGAATAGCAGGCTGGGTCTGGGTGGATCTTTCCCTGAGACATCGATCTATTCTGATGGCAAGGAACATAGCGGCCTCCAGCAACTTTGGAGTAGAGTGCTGAGCCATGTAGTCCTGAAGCCTACTAGACAACCCATGACAGAACTGACTGCTAAGACCTGGGTCATTCCATTGGGTGTCCGTGGTCCACCTGTAGAACTCCGAACAATACTCCTCAGCCGGCCACATTCCCTGCCGGAGTCTATGGAGATTCAACTCTGCCAGAGAGACTCCATTAGGGTCCCCATAGGCAAGGGCCAAAGCCATGAAAAAAATCATCTACTGACAGCATAAGTGGAGAGTCGATCGGCAGAAAGCCCATGACTGGAGATCTCCTCACAAGAGAGAGATAACGATTCCCTCTCTCTTTTCTTTGCTCCCCGAAAACATGGGCGGAGCCTGAAGTATAACTTGCAGGCCTCCTGGAATGCCAGAGGGAGGGGAATCTTGGGTTTTTGCTGTGTCTGAGCATGGATGAAGACCAGCAGACCCGCAAAATATATCGCAGCTGCTGCACCACCTGTTCTCGCAGATCCGTCACCTGTGAAAGAGTTTGCTTGAATTTTGCAAGCACTGCAGCAGAGTCCATTATGGATCCAAGAAAAAAAAGGTATCAGGTTGGTGTTTATGTCATGCTAGGCTAAGGGGTTGTCCGGCTACCGTGCATGACAGTGGCGCACGGACAAATGATGTCCGGCACATAACATAAAACAGACAGGGAGACACCAGGAGAACACATACAGTGGAGGGCCCTGCTCACAGGAAACAGAGAAGAGGTGACCTGCGCTCACCTGAGGCTGTGTCCTGATCTCCCTATGGTCCCTATCTGAGTTCTTTCAACTCGCTGACAAGCAGGACACGTAGTACCTAGCTGGCCCTGATGTTAGCCCTCAATATGGAATGGCTGGCAGGAGCACTAGTCACAACCACTGCCAACACGAGGGAAGGTGTATACCTTTCTATATACCTGGCATATTGTCTACTGACCATAAGAGCTATAAATTGCAAGGTGTAAGGCCTTTGTGCCTTGGCCTGTGTGATTTGCCAAAGTGGGATTTGGAAAGTGGGCTGCAGAGATATTCCAGAGATAAGCCAGAGGTAACCAGAAGGTAACAACTCTACCCATCTACTACCTGTCTTAACTCTACTTTGACCTACATATCCAAATGTCCTTCAGTTCAATGCCTTTATATCTATGTGCATTAATCATCAATTTTTACCACCCCATTCCCCCTCCATCACCCTTTATCCACATCAGCCCCTCTCTACTTCCCTTTACTATGTCCTGCTCCCATACTCTCTTCACCCTACTCAATAATCTAAGCCCATCATATTCCAGGGTATTGCATCATCAAAAACAATGTCACAGCCAAAAATTAATTGCACCTTCTCTTTCTACTACTTTCATGTCAGGCGATATTTTCTCCCAATCCTGGACCACCCTCTTCCAACTTCAACCCCACCCCCACCTCAAATAGAAATCCCACTAACCTCATTAGCATGACCTGCACAACTTCATCTCCCTCTTTTAAATGTGCCCTCTGGAATCCACGGCTCCATGCAACAAACTTCCCTTTATCTACAACTACTTTCTCACTAACTGTCTTAACCTTTTGGCCCTCACTGAAACCTGGATCCAGGACTGAGACACTGCTTCCCCTGCTGCTATTTCCTACGGCGGTTTACACTTCTCCCATTCCCCAAGACCTGGGAACAGACATGGTGGTGGAGTTGGCCTACTCCTGTCCCCACAATGTACTTTCCAGGTCATCCCCCCGCTCCATCACTCTCATTCCCTTCTTTTGAGGTCCACACAATTAGTGAATAATAGGGAAGGGGTGTGGGTAGAAGTGGTGCAGCTCAGGATCACCTGGGTCGGTACTGCAAGGAGTTTTAAGAAGTCTGTAGTCTTCAATCAAATAGAAAAGGAATTCTCCAGCAGATAGCCAAATCTTCATAAAGTACCTTTATTAGTACATCAGACCGTGCATAAAACAAACAATGTTGAGGAGGGGAACGCTGAACGCGTTTCGGATGGCAAATCCTTTCTCAACAGTCACACAATTAGGCTGTCCCGTCCCCTCCCCCTCAGAGTAGCGGTGGTTTACCGCCCCCCAGGTTCACCCACCCACTTCTTCGACCACTTCTCCGCGTGGCTGCCGCACTTCATGTCCTCAGAATTACCAACCCTCATCCTGGGAGACTTTAACATTCCCATAAACAGCCCCATCTCCCCATTTGCATCCCAGCTCCTATCTCTAACCACTTCTCTTGGCCTCTTGCAGCTCTCTACCTCTGAGATACACAAGGATGGTAACACCCTTGACCTGTTCTTTACCCGCCTCTGCTCTACCTCCTCCTTAGACAACTCCTCTCTTTCTCTCTCTGATCACAACATTCTCTCCTTCACACTCACAAACCATCGCCCATCACAGCACAGTCCGACCTATCACCCATCCAGAAATCTACAGGCCATTAACCCTCATATATTTACAGACTCTCTTCTCTCATCACTGTCCCCAATCTCCTCCTTCTCCTACCCCAATCTGGCAGTAAATCACTACAATGATTCTCTCAGACGCACCCTGGACCAAGTAGCGCCCTTCACCCACAGAACCTCCAAACATAGAATAAAACAGCCCTGGCTCACATTACAAACTCGACTCCTCCAGCGATGCTCCAGGAGTGCCGAACGTCTATGGAGGAAAACCCGCACACCAGAAAACTTTATCCATTATAAATTCATGCTAAAAACCTACAATTCTGCCCCTCACCTCGCCAAACAGACCTACTTCTCCTCACTATCCAACAACTCAAAGAAACTCTTTGACACCTTTCACTCTCTCCTCAGTCCTAAAGTGCAGGCCCCTATCACTGACCTCTGTGCTGATGATCTGGCTTTTTACTTCAGAGAGAAAATAGAAAACATCCGTCAGGAAATCAGCTCCCAACCTTCAAGTGTTTCTACTCCCATCTGTCCCCACATCCCCTCTGGCTCACTCTCCACTTTTGACCCAGTCACAGAAGAAGAAGTCTCCAGGCTCCTCTCTTTCTCACGTCCCACTACATGCACCACTGACTCCATTCCCTCACACCTACTCCAGTCCCTCTCTCCAGTGGTCATCACTCACTTAACCACAATCCTCAATCTCTCCCTCTCTTCTGACATCTTCCCCTCCTCCTTCAAACACTCTATCATTACTCCATTACTAAAGAATACGTCCCTTGACCCATCCTGCACAAATAACTACAGACCTGTCTCCAATCTCCCCTTCATCTCTAAACTCCTGGAGCGCCTGGTCTACACCCGCCTCACCCATTACCTCTCCACTCACTCTCTTTTAGATCCATTGCGGTCTGTCTTCCGCCCCTTACACTCTACAGAAACTGCCCTTATCAAAGTGACCAATGACCTTCTGACAGCAAAACATAATGGTGACCACTCTCTGCTTATCCTTCTTGACCTTTCTGCAGCTTTTGACACAGTTGACCACCATCTCCTACTCTCTATGCTGCACTCCATTGGCATCAAGGACACGGCTCTCTCCTAGTTCTCTCCCTATCTCTATGATCGCTCTTTCAGTGTATCGTTTCCTGGCTCCACTTCCTCCGCTCTTCCTCTCACTATTGGGGTCCCTCAGGGTTCAGTCCTTGGCCCTCTTCTCTTCTCTCTCTACACGGCCCCGATTGCACAGACCATCAGCAGATTTGGCTTCCAGTACAATCTTTATGCTAATGACACACAACTATACACTTCCTCCCCTGACCTTAACCCAATTAATAAAGAACACCAATGACTGTCCAACCGCAGTCTCCAATATCATGTCCGCTCTCTATCTGAAACTCAACCTTTCCAAAATTGAACTTCTGCTCCCACCCTCTACCAACCTTCCTAAACCTGACATTTCCCTCTCGGTCTGTGGCACCACGATAACGCCCAGGCAGCAGGCTCACTGTCTGGGTGTTATGTTTGACGCTGATCTCTCCTTCACCTCATATATACAATCTCTCACCTGCTCCTGTCGCTTGCACCTGAAAAATATCTCCAGAATTCACCCTCTCCTCACCATGGAAACAACTAAAACCCTCACCGTGGTCCTGATTCATTCCCGCCTTGATTACTGTAATTCTTTATTACTAATTGGTAATCCCTGAGGAAGGAGCATAGCAGGCACCGAAACGCATCAGAAAAGGAATAAAAAAGCACCTTTGCACCGGCCTCTTGGTCCGGATTTTCACTTCAGCAGCGCTGATTGCATACACTTCGTCCATAAGAGTTCATATTGCACTCTGGCCTGCATCTATAGGTACTGTACACATGATCAGGTTTTAAATACATTAGATAGAGACTGCTCTAATATGGGTTACCTCGACGTTGGTAGTGCGGCTTCGTACATTTAAAAAAAAAAAAAAACGTATGAATTGAATACCCTGCTATTGACAGTGGTTTTTTTTATCAGCACTTGCTTTTTACTATTATCCATTACAGCAGGGTATTTTTACACATTTGTTTTACCATTCCCATTAGTTACCATTGAGATAAGACCCTATTGTGCTTTGTCTCTTACTTCTTCTAGAGTGCAATATGGACACGGTGCAGAAACAGCTTTTTATGTGCATGGCTTACTAAGGAAGGGGTGGGGACAGTCACTTATCTTGCACCCCCTTATATTAGAAACATATACACAGAGATATTACACCTAGACATCATTTCTGATATAACTTACGTATATCTGTCGTGGTGTAAAAATGGACATAAATAACGGGCAAATCGTAAATTAAACATAAGGACAAAAGAAGAAAAACGATCATACTGCCTAAATAGTATCAAAAGTGAAAAAACTTTATTCCAGATGTGCATGACATCAGATAGTATAATTCTTTCATGATTCTATGACACATATATATGAGCTAGTATAGTTTCCCCATGACTCTATGTCCGATATGAGTCAGTATATTTTCTCATTATTCTCTGTTAGATATATGAGCCAGCATTATATGTATCATCACTTCTCTACAATACATTTGTATTGGTTCCCCCTCTCAGTTGCACCTCCTATTATACTCCTTATTAAGATTCTTTCATAGATCAATTAATTACGTATTGAAATTCAGAGGATTAAGGCTGAGCTGCTGTACGAGCGATCATTCGTTCTGTGTCCTGGCGCTGCCGTGATGCGTCTCCATGGTGATGGACGCGCAGGTCACATGACCCGGAGCGTCTCCTCCCCATGACGCTGATCGTCGGCGTGGACGCAAGAACGCAGTGAAGCGCCCGTCGCTTGGCAACCAGCCTGTGAGCTGATTGGTGCGCTCCGCTTTTTAAGACTGCCCCTTTCCCTTCATGTCACGCTCCCTCACGAAGATTGTTTGAAATGCGCATCGGCGCGTGTGACTAGGTCCAGCTCTGTCCCTCCGCTCCTGGACTGCTGCTACCCTCAGGTAATGTGCATTCCTCTCACCCTATGCACTTAGTGCTTGGGCTCCAGTGTTATTTCCTGCAAATACTTATATCTAATGGTACCTTTTGTGCTAGGCTACATCTTGGGATCAATTAACCCTTGTAGCATTAACCCCCTGGCACTGGTTGCCAATAGTAATGTCTATTCTTGACTTGATATTATCAATACTTTTGGTTTTTGCTATGGGCCTATCTATGGTCCTTTGGTTTTAGTTTCATGTACTTACAGTTAGGGCCAGAAATATTTGGACAGTGACACAAGTTTTGTTATTTTAGCTGTTTACAAAAACATGTTCAGAAATACAATTATATATATAATATGGGCTGAAAGTGCACACTCCCAGCTGCAATATGAGAGTTTCCACATCCAAATCGGAGAAAGGGTTTAGGAATTATAGCTCTGTAATGCATAGCCTCCTCTTTTTCAAGGGACCAAAAGTAATTGGACAATGGACTCTAAGGGCTGCAATTAACTCTGAAGGCGTCTCCCTCGTTAACCTGTAATCAATGAAGTAGTTAAAAGGTCAGGGGTGGATTCCAGGTGTGTGGTTTTGCATTTGGAAGCTGTTGCTGTGACCAGACAACATGCGGTCAAAGGAACTCTCAATTGAGGTGAAGCAGAACATCCTGAGGCTGAAAAAAGAGAAAAAATCCATCAGAGAGATGGCAGACATGCTTGGAGTAGCAAAATCAACAGTTGGGTACATTCTGAGAAAAAAGGAATTGACTGGTGAGCTTGGGAACTCTAAAAGGCCTCGGCGTCCACGGATGACAACAGTGGTGGATGATCGCCGCATACTTTATTTGGTGAAGAAGAACCCGTTCACAACATCAACTGAAGTCCAGAACACTCTCAGTGAAGTAGGTGTATCTGTCTCTAAGTCAACAGTAAAGAGAAGACTCCATGACAGTAAATACAAAGGGTTCACATCTAGATGCAAACCATTCATCAATTCCAAAAATAGACAGGCCAGAGTTAAATTTGCTGAAAAACACCTCAAGAAGCCAGCTCAGTTCTGGAAAAGTATTCTATGGACAGATGAGACAAAGATCAACCTGTACCAGAATGATGGGAAGAAAAAAGTTTGGAGAAGAAAGGGAACGGCACATGATCCAAGGCACACCACATCCTCTGTAAAACATGGTGGAGGCAACGTGATGGCATGGGCATGCATGGCTTTCAATGGCACTGGGTCACTTGTGTTTATTGATGACATAACAGCAGACAAGAGTAGCCGGATGAATTCTGAAGTGTACCGGGATATGCTTTCAGCCCAGATTCAGCCAAATGCTGCAAAGTTGATTGGACGGCGCTTCATAGTACAGATGGACAATGACCCCAAGCATACAGCCAAAGCTACCCAGGAGTTCATGAGTGCAAAAAAGTGGAACATTCTGCAATGGTCAAGTCAATCACCAGATCTTAACCCAATTGAGCATGCATTTCACTTGCTGAAATCCAGACTTAAGACGGAAAGACCCACAAACAAGCAAGACCTGAAGGCTGCGGCTGTAAAAGCCTGGCAAAGCATTAAGAAGGAGGAAACCCAGCGTTTGGTGATGTCCATGGGTTCCAGACTTAAGGCAGTGATTGCCTTCAAAGGATTCGCAACAAAATATTGAGAATAAAAATATTTTGTTTGGGTTATGTTTATTTGTCCATTTACTTTTGACCTCCTAAAATGTGGAGTGTTTGTAAAGAAATGTGTACAATTCCTACATTTTCTATCAGATATTTTTGTTCAACCCTTCAAATTAAACGTTACAATCTGCACTTGAATTCTGTTGTAGAGGTTTCATTTCAAATCCAATGTGGTGGCATGCAGGGCCCAACTCGCGAAAATTGTGTCACTGTCCAAATATTTCTGGCCCTAACTGTATATCTGTTTCATGAACTTCCATTCTGTGCACCAGTCCAGTGTTATATTAGGACATCATTTTGGTATCCATTGGTCTTATTGCAGATACACTAATTATTATACCTTTATATAGGATTAACTAATCACTTGGTGTTAGGCTTTTTTGGCACTAGTTGCCAATAAATCAGGTCATTGATCTTGATGTTTATATATATGTTTGGCCTTCCTTCTGTGTTTTTACATATACAGTTAAGTAGTGGCTATTAACACTGATCTCTGTACATTACTGATTTAATATATTTTGCTTCAGCACCTTATGATTTTTTACTTACTAATTACCTTGAGTGGGATGTACCCCTAGTATAAATATTGTAAACTTTGTATACCTTCGTATGCAGTTACTGAATTAACAATATAGTATTTTTATGATACACTTGTATATCTATACTTCCTATTTGGTTGATTTTTATATAGTTGATTCAGTTTTGCTAATATCAGTATGCAGTCCGGAATGCAGTTATCCACAATGTGTGTTATGATATTTTTATAATCAATGCTGGGTCTATGGACTAAAATCTCTTCCACCATATTCTAATTATATTACACTGTAACTATGTCATGCACATCTGGAATAAAGTTTTTTCACTTTTGATACTATTTGGGCAGTATGATCGTTTTTCTTCTTTTGTCCTTACCCCCTTATATTAGTAATGACCGTCTAAGCCGATTGCCAGCATTGGAATGCCACTGTAATCTGCAATACATGGTCAGAGCCATCCAAACTGCAAGGAAAAGGAACAACAGATGCAGGTCCAAAATTAGATATGGTTTATTGCAACATGGTATGTCCAAACATTTTTTTTATGGAACATTCAAAGGATCCTAATGGTTTTCCATTTGGTAATATTGGAACAATTAACAGCAATAATTACTTATCAGTTTCAGAAACAAATTAGCTGTGAATCCTATTGGATTTTTAAACTTTGCACTCTGACCCTTCAAGGGTTAAATGAAACTATTAGGAATACTTATTGAATAGCTTTTATGAGTATACATAATTTTATATGGAAAAAAACAATTTTTTCCTCTTCGAACATAGTGCCTCTTTTACATTTTTTGTATGTTTAACCTATATATTTTATTTGCAAAAAGATGTTATTATTTCTAAATACTAATGCTCTATCCATTTATCCATGCCAACTGCTTGTGGGCTGATATCTTAGCATAATGTCATTCCTGTTCACTATATATTGTGACTGTCTGTTCTTCATATTTTTGTACCTGACAAAAAAAAAATAATTTTTATTTATAAATTTCCTAACTTATTCCCCAGCAATTTACAATTCAGAAGGGACATGTACAGTCATGGCCAAAAGTTTTGAGAATGATACAAATATTAATTTTAACAAAGTCTACTGCTTCAGTTTTTCGAATGGCAATTTGCATATACTCCAGAATGTCATAAAGAGTGATCAGCTTAACAGCAATTACTTGCAAAGTCAATATTTGCCTAGAAAATGAACTTTAAACCCCAAAACACATTTCAACATCATTGCAGTCCTGCCTTAAAAAGAGCAGCTAACATCGTTTTAGTGATTGTTCCATTAACACAGGTGTGGGTGTTGATGAGGACAGGGCTGGCGATCAATCAGTCATGATTAAGTAAGAATGACACCACTGGACACTTTAAAAGGAGGCTGGTGCTTGGTATCATTGTTTCTCTTCAGTTAACCATGGTTATCTCTAAAGAAACACGTGCAGCCATCATTGCACTGCACAAAAATGGCCTAACAGGGAAGAGTATCACAGCTACAAAGATTGCACCTCAGTCAACAATCTATCGCATCATCAAGAACTTCAAGGAGAGAGCTTCCATTGTTGTCAAAAAGGCACCCAAGAAAGACCAGCAAGTGCCAGGACCGTATCTTAAAACTGTTTCAGCTGCGGGATCGGACTACCAGCAGTGCTGAGCTTGCTCAGGAATGGCAGCAGGCTGGTATGAGTGCTTCTGCACGCACTGTGAGGCGGAGACTCTTTGAGCAAGGCCTGGTTTCAAGGAGGGCAGCAAAGAAGCCACTTCTCTCCAGAAAAAACATCAGGGCCGACTGATATTCTGCAAAAGGTACAGGGAGTGGACTGCTGAGGACTGGGGTAAAGTCATTTTCTCTGATGAATCCCCTTTTCGATTGTTTGTGACATCTGGAAAACAGCTTATTCGGAGAAGAAGAGGTGAGCGCTACCACCAGTCTTGTCTCATGCCAACTGTAAAGCATCCTGAAACCATTCATGTGTGGGGTTGCTTCTCAGACTCACAGTCTTGCCTAAAAATACAGCCATGAATAAAGAATGGTACCAGAATGTCCTCCAAGAGCAACGTCTCTCAACCATCCAAGAGCAGTTTGGCGCCCAACAATGCCTTTTCCAGCATGATGGAGCACCTTGCCATAAAGCAAAGGTGATAACTAAATGGCTCAGGGAACAAAACATACAGATTTTGGGTCCATGGCCTGGAAACTCCCAGATCTTCATCCCATTGAGAACTTGTGGTCAATCATCAAGAGACGGGTGGACAAACAAAAATAAAAAAAATTCTGCCAAAATGCAAGCATTGATTATGGAAGAATGGACGGCTATCAGTCAGGATTTGGTCCAGAAGTTGATTGAGAGCAGCCAGGGAGAATTGCAGAGGTCCTGAAGAAGAAGGGTGAACACTGCAAATATTGACTTGCTGCATTAACTCATTCTAACTGTCAATATAACCTTTTGGTATCATAATAGGATTGCAATTATATTTCTGTATGTGATATAAACATCAGACAAACACAAATAAAAACCAGAGGGCAGCAGATCATGTGAAAATATAATTTTGGTGTCATTCTCAAAACTTTTGGCCATGACTGTACTGACAACATCAGACAAAGAGTGTAACAAAAATTCAACAGATACCAAGAGGAGTGAGGGCATTGATTGCAAGCTTACGATCCATGAATCGATGATGGACAGTTTTGAACCACATTGTCAATAAAGACCCCCCTTTTCCCATCCCTATGGCTACCCTGTTTTTTCTGGACTTGGCAGAAACCTAAATACTTCCACATTTTCCAGCTGTCTCTCTTCTATCAAAGTTTGTACCAAACTTAATTAGGTTCCACAGATGGAGCTGCAGCCAGGTCCACAACAGTTTTCAAGCTTAAGGCTGGGGCTCCACTTTATTGCATTTTTTTATCCTTCTGCAGTTTGAGGCTGGGCCCTCTAGGGGGCGTCAGTCACTTGTGATGCATATAACTGTTGCAGAGCAGCCCACCTTGTCTAACAGCTGGGTGTCATTAATAGGCTGTGTTCTGACACTGTGCTTCGCATGGACTGGAGTGGCTGCCGCCTATGGTGATCTCATGTCCGGTGATACCACCAGTCTCCGCCCTGTGGCATGGCTGGTCGTAGATGCCACAATCGCCCCCATGTAAGGGTTGCAGGAGATTGAGCACCGGTGTTGGGTGACATGAGTTGCCTCTTAGAGTGGCTGGCAGCGTCCTACTAAATACAATGGATATTTGTAAGTGGCCAAATGTGGTGAGTTTTTCTGTGCAGCTCCAGGCTCCTGCCCGGAGAGCTTTCGGCCGTGTCGATGGATTCAATGCGAGACAAATGTGAGTCTCTCGCATCGCTCTTGTAAGTGGAGCCCCAGCCTTTTGCAGTGTTAAGCTTGCCTTTGCACAACCTCATCAGATTAGCAGCTCGTTTAAGTTCCTATTCCTCAGCTTCACCCCGCCTATTTCATATATGGAGTACTTCTGATCCTATTTTTCATATTCTGTGGCTCACATCCTGTAATAATGTCTCCCATTCTGTAGTTATGTCCTCCATTCTGGCCTCTATCCTGTAATAAATGTCCCCCATGATGCCCCCATCCAGTAATAATGACCACTATCTTATAATGATGTCATCTATCCTGTCCCCTATTCTGTAATAATGTCCCCCCTCTCGTAAAAATAAATTACATCCTAGCCCCATCCTGTAATAAGACACTGACTGCACCAACACCAAAAGTAAAAGTGCATGTTCATACCAGAAAGACCACACCCGAGGCAACCAGAAGGCTATTGAGGCTCTCAAACTTGTGGTCCTTCATCCTTGCATAGTCTATTGTTGTTCAGTAGTTCAAGATAGGAGTGGATCTCACTTTGATGGTAAACCCCATAATCCCAAACTTCAGAGGCGTAAAGTAAAGAATGGATGGAAAAAAAGAACGACGCAGGGCAGAATTGGAGTCTGGTATAAAGTTAGGTGATTGTGTCTCCCCAGTCTTGAACCCAATGATGGCTCATCAATCCACAGGAAGGTGTATGCTTCCAAAGTGGAAATGTGTGGAACTGTCTCCAAATCATGGGTTACCCTGTGATTTAAAGATTTTGCCACTAGGTTTTTACAGAGCTACATCATTTGTTCCTCACATTATTCAGGTAAAGCAGGAAAGGTACTTGCCAGGTGCACCCTGAGACCAGACTATCTGCTTCAACAACTGCAGATTGAATACATAATGCTAAGGTACACAGTGTTCTGTATTGACCTATGGTTGGCCAGAGGTCTGGCCTGTCAAAATGCAACAGCAAAAACCATTGCTATGAAGCTCAAAATCTTTACTCATGGGAAGGACTCCACTTCTTGTAGCCCGGTGATTGGGTCTTTTACGAACTAGTCAGGACCTGGCGCCCCATTATCCTGCTGACCAATCAGGGTATTGACAGAGGATGAGAAAATTAGCACAGCTGCTCTAATTTATGTTGAATATTGCGGCATGTAATGTGACGGGATGTATATATATCTTGATTCAGTCACCATCATCAAGTCCACAATACCATATAAATACGTAAATTATGCTGCCACCACTGACTTTTTATAGGTGGATCGGACACCCGTTTGGTAACGTGAATTTGAACAAGAAGAACGATACTAGTAAATTTATAATTTTACTCCAAAAGAATTTGCAGTGTTTACAAAAGATATTACAAAAGAGTCAATTTATAATACGTATAAACAGTTATGAAAAAAAAACCGGTATAATGATAAGTAAACTACTGAACCTGTGTCACGTGGTGACATTTGCAAGCTTAGGGAGGGAAGAATCTCCTGAGAATGGGGTAGGATTCAGCCTCACGGCTACATGCCTTGCTGTGTCCTTCTAAAGTCCTGAATGATTGTGAAAGATGGACATTCCTGTTTTTTGCTCCCACTTTGCTCAGCTCATATGTGGGCTGTTTTCTGGGTGGTACATACATCTTTGAATGTTATCAATAACTCATCTTGGCTAGGGCCACACTTAGCTGTCTCCTTGCGTGAGACGGATACAGTTACAGCAGAGCCCAGCCTGCTGTAACTGCAAACGGTAACATCGGGTGCTTCGGACGAACGCTGCCCCTAGTTACCCGATGTGTACCATGGTTACTGGCTACACACAAAGCTGCTCGGACTACACTAATGCTGAGTGCACAGAAAACCAACGTTTTGCCACATTAGACAGGGCGATCAGCCATGATCACCCTAGTCAGATCGCCAAGTTTCACTGCATGCAGTGAAACCTGGCGATGATTCTGAGGCGATTTATCGCGAGAGAATCGCCCTGTCACACAGGGCAACTCTTCGGCAATGTTGCCCCAACTTCGCTACGCCCCTATGTTGCTGGCAACATCGGCCTAGATGTTGCCCCGTGTGACGGGGGCAGTAAACTCTTACAAGCAGGGTCATCATTCATTTTTAATTTTACTGTAATTATACTTTTTTTTGTTTAACTGTTACTTATGACTGTTTGTATGTGAACCTCTGAATTGTAAAGCGCTGCGGAATATGTTGGCGCTATATAAATAAAAATTATTATTATCGATCCAGTTAATGATAAATTAGTAATATGAATTGTATTCCCATTCTGTTGTAGGCTGTAACTCATATGCTTTAGTGTACCATTTGTCAAAAATTATTTTATAAAGAAAATGGTTACTCAATAATGATAATAATAATCTTTATTTACACCATGTTCCAAATTATTATGCAAATGTTCTTCTTCTCTGATTTTCCTAAATGGTCGGTGCAAATGAGTATAATAAAAGTCATAAAAGTCCTACCGTTATAGTATACATCAAATTTTTTGGGAGAAACCTCCCAATGATAACAGTGCAATCTTCAAAATTAAAAAAAAACCTCTAAATGCACAGCTCCAAATTATTACGCACAGTAGAGTTTCTAAACATTTGATATGTTTGAAAGAATTGAAAATGCTCATTTGTTGAATTTGCAGTATTAGGAGGTCACATTCACTGAAATAAAAAGCTATTTAACTCCAAAACATCCTAACAGGCCAAGTTACATGTTAACATAGGAACCCTACTTTGATATCACCTTCACAATTCTTGAATCCATTGAACTTGTGAGTTTCTGGAGAGTTTCTGCTTGTATTTCTTTGCATGATGTGAGAATAGCCTCCCAGAGCTGCTGTTTTGATGTGAACTGCCTCCCACCCTCATAGATCTTTTGCTTGATTATACTCTTCACACCGAGATTGCGGCTGGGAATCCTAAAGGCGATCAATCGCCGTGAAATTGCCTCACAGTTGTGACGTGTGATTGGGGAATTTCGCGGCAATAAATCGCCTCTCGCCTGTTCCTGAGCTCTGCTCTGAAATCAACCTCAATCATGAAGGCGAGATTTCCGTGTTGTGGCGTCTGAACGGGCGATAGTGATGGAATCAGCGTCGCCTATGATTTCCCGTAGGCATGCCACAGCGTGCTGTAGTCCGCGCCCCATGTGAACTGATTGGTGTGGGCTACTGTGTTCGCATTGGCTGTCAATTGACACTGCGCCATATTTGAAGAGCTGTCCGTCCAGCACCACACAATGGCAATAGCGTCATGTATTAGCCAGCCTTCCAGAGCAGGTTGACCAATCTGAACACTGTTGCGTTGTCCAATGAGCGCGTATGGGGCGCGGTGTAAACCACTGTGGCACGCCTATCTCCTCGCACCGCTGAACATGTACGCCCACCTTGCCTTTGGGATTGCTGCATGTGAAGCGGTGAGGGAATTCCACCGGAATGGTTCCGCTGTGGGTGAGGCGATTTCTGGAGCGAATCATCGCCTTTTTTTCAGGGCGAGATTGCGGCGTGTAATAGCACGATTGGCGATCAGAGGCGAGCGTGAAAAACGTGCACGCGCACATTAGATCGCCTCATATCACCAGCCGAGATTACGGCATGTGAAGGTACCATAAAGGTTCTCTATAGGGTTGAGGTCAGGGGAAGATGGTGGCCACACCATGAGTTTATCTCCTTTTATGCCCATAGCAGCCAATGACACAGAGATATTCTTTGCAGCATGAGATGGTGCATTGTCATGCATGAAGGTGATTTTGCTTCTGAAGGCACGTTTTTGCTTTTTGTACCATGGAAGAAAGATCTCAGTCAGAAACTCTATATACTTTGCAGAGGTCATTTTCACCCCTTCAGGAACCTTAAAGGGGCCAACCAGCTGTTTACCAATGATTCCGGCCCAAAACATGACTCCTTCGTGACGTTGCAGCCTTGTTGGGACATGGTGGCCATCCACCAACCATCCTCTACTCCATCCATCTGGACCATCCAGGGTTGCTCCGCACTCACCAGTAAACAAGACTGTTTGAAAATTAGTCTTCATGTATGTCTGGGCCCACTGCAACCGTTTCTGCTTGTGAGCACTGTTTAGGGGTGGCCGAATAGTAGGTTTATGCACCACAGCAAGCCTTTGAAGGATCCTACACCTTGAGGTTCGATGAATTCCAGAATCACCAGCAGCATCAAATATCTGTTTGCTGGTTTGTAAGGCCTTTATAGCAGCTGCTCTCTTAATCTGATGAACTTGCCTGGCAGAAACCTCCCTCATTCTGCCTTTATCTGCACGAACACATCTGTGCTTAGAATCAGCCACAAATCTCTACACAGTATGATGATTACGCTTACGTTTTCGTGCAATATCTAATGATTTCATCCCTTGTACAAGGCATTGCACTATTTGTTTCTTTTCGGCAGCAAATAGATCCTTTTTCTTTCGCATGTTACTTGAAAACTTTGGCCTGCGTAACATTGTGGAACATCCAGTTTTCCTTTTATTGGGCTCACCTGCCAAACTAATTATCACAGGTATCTGAGATTGATTTAAGTGATCCAAAGAACCCTGAGGGTACCGTTACACGTCGCAACATTGCATGCAACTTCACTTGCAATTTGCTGGTTGCAGTGAAATCATGGAGACATTATTCTATTTTGTTGCTGTGTACAAATAGAACAATGTGTCCATGATTTCACTGCAACCAGCAAATTGTAAGTGAAATTGCATGCAATGTTGCGACGTGTAACGGTACCCTTAGGGTGCGTTCACACACTGCGTATTTGCTGCGTATTTTTATGTGCGTGCTCTTGCAGTTTTTGATGCAGTACAATGAGAGCCTATAGCTCCCATCGCCTGTCAGATCACCGTTGACCGTTTACATGGGCGATGTGTACACATTGCCCCAGAGTGGTCACCTGGTTTCAGAGCGCTGCTCTGAAACCAGGCGACCACTCAAATGTGTCGCCTCGCCCATTCGCATTGGCGATGTCAGCGGCGATAGGCCACACCCCAGCGTCGCCTAAAAAATTGCCGCCGACATCGCCAGGTGTGACGGTACCCTAATGGTCCTTTTACACGCGGCCACAGGAAGGTAGAAACCGGCAGGCATCGGACACAATTGTGCCTGTTGCCTTGAAAAGACCACGATGTGGCGGCGTGCAATTCAGGACTTTCCTTCTTTCAGGGAAGACACAGGAAGGAAAGTCCTGAATTACACGCCGCCACATTGTGGTCTTTTCAAGGCAACAGGCACAATTGTGTCCGATGCCTGCCGGTTTCTATCTTCCTGTGGCCACGTGTAAAGGGACCATTAGGGTACCTTTACATGTCGCAACATTGCATGCAATTTCACTTGCAACTTACTGGTTGCAGTGAAATCATGGACACATTGTTCTATTTGTGCACGGCAACAAAATGTAACAATGTGTCCATGATTTCACTGCAACCAGTAAGTTGCAAGTGAAATTGCATGCAATGTTGCAACATGTAAAGGTACCCTATCAGAAACAAGTGCTCCACTTCTGTATTTAATCACCCACTGCTGGTTTTAATAAGCCACTCCTGGTATTGGCTACAAAAACTGCAAGAGCACTCGCATAAAAATACGCAGCAAATACGCAATGTGTGAACACACCCTTAAAACCAATTTGCATAATAATTTGGAACATGATTTATATAGCCACCATATTCTGCAGCGCTTTACAATTCAGTGGTTCATATACAAACGGTCATAGATAACAATTATGTATAAAAAATACAATACAGTAATTAAAGTAGAGAATCAATGTAAAAAATACAATACAATGATTAAAGCTGAGAAACAATGTAAACAATACAATACAATAATTAAAGCAAAAATAAAGGTGACCCTGCTCAAAAGAGCTTACAATCTGCAACAAGATGGGGGTTACACCAAGTACAGGGGCTTATTGCAGTGATGGTCCAGGCATCTTGAGAATGAGGGGGAAAGAAAAATAATTACATGAATGGTCACCAGCCAATCTGTGTAGAGCCTTTGGATTTGGTGGAGTTTGAAGGAGAGATAGTGAATGGGCTATATACAGTATAAAGGACTTTTATTAGGGTTATTTCACTTTGTCAAATCTGATGTTCAATAAGGCTGGGGTCACAGTAGCATTTTTTACAAGCGTTTTTGGAGACCTGCGTTTTCAAAAACGCATGTAAAAACGCACCCATAGGCCCCCATGTTAAAAAACGCATGCCCTAATAGCAAAAACGCATGTGTGACAGTACCATGCGTTTTTGGTGCATTTCCAAAAACGCATGCGTTTTTTTTAATATGGGGCCCTATGGGAAACGCATGCAAAAACGCATGTACAATTAGTGCCATTCAAAAACGCATGCGTTTTCCATAGGAACCCATGTTAAAAAAACGCAAGCGTTTTTGAATGGCACTAAATGGTACTAATTGTACATGCGTTTTTGCATGCGTTTTCCATAGGGGCCCATGTTGAAAAACGCATGCGTTTTCTACAAAAACGCACCAAAAAATAGTACATGCACTATTTTTTGGTGCAGATTTAAAAACGCAGCCAAAAACGCAGGGAGCCATCATACACCTTAAAAAACTCATGCGGACATGTAAAAACGCATGGTAAAACGCATGAGTTTTTAAAAGGCACTACAAAAACACATGCCAACTGTGACCCCAGCCTTACACTTGATTTCTGTATTAATCATTTCACACATTCTGAACTTTAAACGTGCTTTTCCCCTTTGTGAGTTCTCTTATGTCTAATAAGACTTGAATTGTGTGTGAAGCACTTTTCACATTCAGAACAGGAAAATGGCTTCCCTCCTGCGTGAGTTATCTTATGTACAAGAAGATTTGATTTATACGTAAAAGATTTTCCACATTCTGAACATGAAAATAGTTTCTCCATTGTGTGAATTCTCTGATGACTAGTAAGATTTTGTTTTGCAGAAAAACATTTCCCACATTCTGGACATGAATATGGCTTCTCCCCTGTGTGAATTCTCACATGTCTAAGCAGATTATCTTTTACTGTAAAACCTTTTTGACATTCTGGGCATGAAAAAGGTTTCTCCCCTGTGTGAGTTCTCTGATGTATAAGAAGAATACGTTTATCTCCAAAACACTTCCCACATTCTGAACAGGAAAATGGTCTCTCCCCTGTGTGACTTCTCTGATGTCTAAGAAGAATACGTTTATCTCCAAAACATTTCCCACATTCTGAACATGAAAATGGCTTCTTTTTTGTGTGAGATCTTTGATTACCACCATCCCTTCTGTTATTTTTGTTTTGCATGACGGGCTGTGATGAATCCGAAGATAGGAGCTGTGGAAACTTATTAGTTGACAGATCTTTGCTGTGAAGAGCTGGAGATGTATCTGGGATACTGTCATGCTCTTCATATGTATCTTGTGTTATACTATGATCACGTGCAGTAAAATCTGGAAACATCAGCTGTGCTTGTACTGTGTTGGTACAGAGATCTGCCAAGAATAAAATGTCATTTAATATTATTCAATAACACAGACTTTAAATATGAATTCATATTTATACCTTTTACAACATTTGTATACAAACTGTATTAAAACTCAATTATCAACTGATTAAGGCACTGGTGGAAACAGTACATTTCAAAGCAGGGAATAATAAATTAGTTTATTAGGCCACCAGGTTTGTGCCATTTCCATTTTTCACATCTCTGTTGAAGCCAACTACTTAAGAGGTCCATGCTTTAGTGTGCCTATCACCAAACTAGCAAAATATAAAATATGTATTTATATTTAGAGAAATACTTAGTGTCAACTCATTGGGATCAACTTATTGAACAAATCTCAAAAACAGTAATCACATTCACTTTCCATATAACAAACATGTTACAATGTACAATAACAGATGAGCAAACGGTCTGGCTGTTTAGGTGCTGCCCTTTTGGGTCCCGCAGGTGACTCCATACGTCTTCAGAAGTCACTGATAGCTATTCGGCTCTACATCCACATAAGCCAAGGACTTCCATGAGCAGGAGGGCAGGATTTTTAACTTTTTTTTTAATTTCCAACCACACTATGGATAATAACACAGGATTTAACCCCAGTGCAACAGTATCACACTGGCCTGACCACCCAGTGTATCAGAGACAGGGATCCCGGCTCCAGCACTTAGAAGACACATTTCCCCCAAACAGGTTCGCTCATCTCTATACAACACTTATAACAATATTAAAGTGCAGTTCAAAAAACACATTAGCATGACTGGCCTTTGGTATGTGCCGCCTATGTGTGTGCATTTTTCTGTGTATGGCTAGGGTCACACTTGCGTTTTTTTTTTCAAATCCTGATCCGGTTTTGAGCTTTTGAGAAGCTTAAAACCGGAGCAGAAAACACTCCTCATAGGAGCCCATTATGGTAACTGGATTGCTTTACAAGCAATCCGGTTACCGGCTCCGGATCTGCAGCCTCCGTGAAACGGATCTGCAGCCTGCGTGAAAAATCATGCAGGCTGCTGTTTTCGGAGCGGTTCTAGCCTCCGCAATGCGGTAACCGCATTGCTCAGGATGTGTAATCCTGAGCAATGCAGTTACCGTATACTTTGCTTATGCCGGCTGCCGCCGGTATAAGCAAAGTGTTAACACTGTGCAAAAAGCTAAAATATTAATAATAATTGTGCCCATCATGTCTCTAGAGGGTGCCCACCCCCCCTAGAGACATGCTGCCTACTCAAGTGGGCATGTAATGTGTTAATAACTCCTGTACAGTAAGCCGTCTCCTGTCGGCTCTGTAAAATTTTCTGAATGAAGCCGCGGCGCTGCGCTGCCCATAGATCAACTGTTAAAGCCTACAGTGGCTTCATTCAGAAAATTGTACAGAGCCGGCAGGAGCCAGCTTACTGTCCATGAGTTATTAGCGCATTACATGCCCACCTGAGTAGGCAGCATGTCTCTGGGGGGGGGGGGGGGGGCACCCCCTAGAGACATGATTGGCACAATAATTATTAATATTTTAGCTTTTTGTACAGTGTTAACAGTTTGCTCATCCCTGCGGTAGCAGGGATGAGCAAACTGTACGGTAACCGGATTGCTCCGGATAACACATCCGAAGCAATCCGGTTACCGGATTGCGGCTTCAGCCACACATTTTGCTTGCAAAATATGTGGGAAGCCAATTGCGTTCACCGCATCCGGATCTAGATGCGGTGAACGCAATTCTCTGTAAAAGTGTGACCATAGCCTAAGGGCCCTTTCACATCAGCGTTTTTATTCAAATCGCGGCAGATGCGGTGAAAAAAACGCATCTGCCGCGATTACCGCATACCGTCTGCACTTGCGGCACGGTTGCGGTAAACGCCATACAAGGTATAGGCGGACTGGCGGCAGGTGCGGCAAGTGCGGCTTTGGCACTTGCGGCATGTGCGGCCGCGAAAAAAAACGCGGCTGACAGCATTTTTTTTCGTGCCCGCACCTGCCGCAAGTGCCAAAACCGCACTTGCCGCACCTGCCGCAAGTCCGCCTATATATTGTATGGCGTTTACCGCAACCGTGCAGCAAGTGCAGCCGGTATGCGGTAATCGCGGCAGATGTGTTTTTTTCACCGCATCTGCCGCGATTTGAAAAAAACGCTGATGTGAAAGGGCCCTAAGAGTGTGTATATTTGTATGTTTGTGTATTTCTCTAGGTGTATATTTTACCAAGTGTATGTATTTGTGCATTAGTGTGTGTAATTTTCTATGTATTTTGTGTGTATTTCTGTGTATAAGTGTGTGAATTTTTCTATGTGCATTTTCTGTGTGCATAAATGTATGTGTGTATTTTTCTGCCTATATCAGTGTGTGTGCATTCATATTTATAAGCATGTGTGCATTTTCTGTGTAGTAGTGCGTATGTATGTTTCCATGTGCATAAGTGTGTGTGTATAATGTCAGACGGCCACATAAATCAAACCAAGAACTGAATGCAATGCTGGCAAGTGGATCTTCTGACCTCAGCATGACAGCGACATATATCTCTATGCAGATGTCATGTTTGGGTCGAGAGACCTGCCTGCGAATCTGAGAATTATGTTCCGATCTCAGTTTGCATGTATCGCAATCTCTGGGCCATTTTATTGAAGACACTGTAGAAATGAACATGAGTGGCATCTGCGCATGCCCAGATTGATCTTTTTTTCATCTGTGCACCCACCTCTGCTTCTCATATTCGTCTCCATAATGTCATCATTACAATGGGGCCAGAGATTGTAATACATGCATGTGCTAACTTTGGTGCCATTTTAATCACATCACTGCGCTAGTGTTAGCGCATGCACGTATTACAATCTCCGACCCCGTTGTAATGATGACTGAAGTAACAATGGCGGCACAGAATTTACATAAAGGAAGTGGGGGCAAGCCAGGAGGAGGAACACATACCAGAGGACCCAACCCACAAAGTCCCGCTCTGCTGCATCCGTCAATCAAGTGCTGTACACATTTCTGCAAGTGTACAAACATTTTCTTTGACAATCCAGCATTGAATATTACAGCTAAAGGTATGATTGCTTTCAGCATGCTAGCGCCAGTATGGCATTTGCTTTACTTCTGACCTGAAAATCCTGGTGGTTGGTTCCCTTTAATGCCCTACTAAAAATACGGGAAACATTAAAACTCTAAATCTCTTTCCACATCACCCTGAATTTAAGCTATATAGAAAGTAAGGCCGGCTTATCACCACTGTTTTCAGCTGTCAGCTTCTGTCCATTTATTTGCAGGATCCACCAGACAGACCCTGACAGCACAGGATGAGCAGTAATGTGGCCAAATATGTAAAGACATACTGATAGGATGTTTAGATTGTGAGCTCCAAGAGAGACAGCATTACTGATGTATGTAAAGTGTTATGGAATTAATAGCGCTATATAAATGAATAAATATTTTTATTATTATTATTATTATTATTATTAAATATGCGCTCCGATCCTGTTTTTTGCAGGATTCGTTTTTCTGCTGCTGTCCACAGTGCTGATCTGTCAGCCTGTGTGTGCAGTGCTGCTGTCCATATTGCTGATCTCCCAGCTGTGTCTCTGAAATGCTGCTGTGCTCATTCGGCACCATGGACAGCAGCATTTCAGAGACACGGCTGGGAGTTCAGCACCATGGACAGCAGCACTGCACACACAGGCTGACTGATGCCTGCACTGTCATTTTCATTGGATCCGGGAAACGATCCAATTTTTTAACGGATGTGGCACCCATAGACTCCCATGTTATGGGTGCCGGATCGCTCCAGAAGGATCCAATTTTCTCAGTGCAGCACTATGCTTAGTTACCCAATGTTTACCCTGGTTACCAGCGTTCTCGCTGGTCGATGGTGAGTCTGCCTGTGTGATAGCTCACCAGCGATCATATAGCGATGTCCCAGCAATCCCAATCGTTGGTCGGATCGCTGGGACATCGCAGCGTGTAACAGGGCCTTAACTGAGGCCTCATTAATGACAATTGCCTCACAGTAGGATCATCTTGGTTGTCTATTGCAACTAGAGTGCAGTTTTCAGCATTGAAGCTGCTGAGGTAAAGTGAAAGCTGAGCTCTGATTGGTTGCTACAGATAACTAGAGCCTTAGCAGGCATAACCAACAGATATTGTGCTAGTAAATGAGATATTTTGATAAATCAAATTCTTACTAATGCAGCATCAATTTTTGTTTTATTTTGTAGTCCCCCTACTACTTAATGCTTAATCGTCATATTCATTTTTATTTAATAAATTAAGAATATACAAGAAAATAAGTAACTTTGTAATATAGCTTATCAGACAAAATTGCCTCTTTTTCTGTCAGAAAACCCCCAATGCTGAGGTAAAATCTGTATTCAGTGAAGTCTTTCCCATTACTGAGATAGAAGATGGCAGCTGTTACCAGCGCTGTGTAATCGGAGTCAGTGTCCATTTTGGTTGAGTCAGATTCAGGGTTAAAATGAAGTGTTGGAGTGTATGTTTCGCTTACAGACTTCACAGCCATGATTGTGGAGTTGGAGTCAGAGTCGATGTTCATTTTAGTGGAGTTGGAGTCCAGTCATACTCGGGGAAATTGATGAGTTGGAGTCGGATCTTTAGCTTACCAACTCCACAGCCCTGGTTGTTACTGATGAGATTCTATGACAAGAGGAGCTAGAGGCAAATGGAGGAGCTAGAGGGAGGAGCTCCATCCTCCTCCCTCTTCTATCTACCTAGTATGTTATTAGTAACAACTGCGAGATCCTATCTCAGTAATGGGAAAGTTTTCACTGAATATAGATTTTATCTCAGAATTTGTCTGATAAGATATATTAGGCCCCTTTCACATCAGCGTTTTTGTCAGGTGCGTCAAGTGTGGTGTACCTGCGGTTCCGGGACTTGGGGCAGTTGTGGCCGCAAAAAAAAAACTGCTGACCGCGTTTTTTTCGCGGCCGCAACTACCGGAGCCGCAGCTATACCGCACTTGACGCACCTGCCGCAAGCCCCATAGACAATTCATGGGGCTTGCCGCAAGTATGCCGCAAGTGCGACCGTTTAAGCGGCAGATGCGGTAAATCTCCTGCAATCAGCGAAAAACGCTGATGTGAAAGGGCCCTTACAAAATTGCTTATTTTCATATGCACTATTGATCTATCAAATAAAAATTAAAATGACCCTTAGGCTGGGTTCACACACAGCATATTTCCGCATTTACGCACCGCTATTTTGCGGTTAGCGGTACCAGCCAAGTCAATGCATTTCACTATTTTCCATTCACATGTTGTGCTTTTTACTCATCCGCTTTTGGGCTCAAAAGTGAATGGGTAAAAATATTGAACATGTTTCAGCGCTTTTCACCTGCGCTTTTCACTCACCTAGCCGCGTTCCACCGGAGATCTCTTTCACTCACCTAGCCGCGTTCCACTGGAGATCTCTCTTCATACTGGCACCGTAGGACCTGTGCAGGACTTTAGACAGCACCATGTAACTGGGCGATGTCACATGGTGCTTCGGGGTCCTAGAGGCCACACTCGCTGCGGCTCGGTGGGGATTACAAGAGATCACCGTCAGTCAGCGGGGGAGCGCGGCAAGGTAAGTAAGCGCAGGAAGAAAAGCGGAGCGACTTTCACACAACGAACACTGCATTCTGTAAGGATGTGTTTTTGGTGCAGTTTGGCACCTAAAACGGATCCTCACAAAACGCAGCAAATACGCTGTGTGTGAACGTAGCCTTACACTTTAATTGACGTAAAACCTACTGACAGTCTCTTCCCTCTCCTCTCCTAGTGCGTAACCCCAACTCCACAAACTCAATCATCCTTGCAGAAACATCAAACACCTTAATTTACGCTTATTCTCGGAGTCCCTTTTCCCTCTGACATACATAGCTTCCTCACATGACTCAGATGCTGCTGTCACTTTATTTGACACCACAATAACAATGGTGCTCAATACGGCTGTTCCCCTTACGCATAGCAAAACTCGCCCAATCAACAGGCAACCCTGGCAGACCAACTTGACCAAAGAATTGAGACGGGCTTCCAGGCTTGCTGAGCGGAGATGGAAGCGATCCCATTCCACTGAGCACTTTGTTGCATACAAGCAGTCCCTCGCCGACTTCAAGTTCACACTCACTGCGGTAAAACAAACTTACTTCTTATCTCTCATATCCTCCCTGTCTCACAACCCTAAACAGCTATTCAACACTGTCAACTCTCCCCTCTGTCCCCCAGCACCTCCTTCCTCTCCTCTGATGTCGGCTGAAGACTTTGCCTCTTTCCTTAAGCAAAAGATTACATCAAAAAAAGCTTTGGCCTGCAACCCCCAATGCCCCATGCTCATCACTGCTCAGTCCTGTTCTTCCAAAACCAGCTTCTTCACCATGACAGAAGATCAGCTCTCCTCTCTTCTGTCAATATCGCATCTCACCACCTGCACGCTCAAATGGTGTCTTCTTTTCATCCTTCAAACATGCCTCAATCACACCCATCCTCGAAAAGCCCTCCCTCGACCCATCCTCTGTGTCTAGCTATCGCCCGATATCACTTCTCCCTTATACCTTGAACTGTTCTCCCACCTCACTTACTGCTCTGTCTTTGACCGGTTAAAATCTGGCTTCCGACTGCATCACTCAACCATAACTGCCCAAACTAAAGTCAACAATGACCTACTAACTGCCAAAAGCAAGCGACACCACTCTGTTCCCCTCCTCCTAGACCTGTCTTCTGCCTTCGACACTGTATACCAAGGATCCCCAACTCCAGGCCTCGAGGGCCACCAACAGTGCAGATTTTCAGGATTTCCTTAGGATTGCACATGGATTGGAATCATCACCAGTGCAGGTGATTACATTATCACCTGTGCATTACTAAGGAAATCCTGAAAACCTGCACTGTTGGCGGCCCTTGAGGCCTGGAGTTGGGGACCTCTGCTGTAGACCATTCCCTCCTACTACAGATTCTCACATCACTTCGCATCACAGCCTTGGCCCTCTCCTGGATCTTGTCATATCTAACAGACAAGACATTCAGCGTCTCCCTTACCCACACCACCTCTTCATCTCGCCCCCTGTCTGTTGGTGTTCCCCAAGTTTCAGTCCTAGGGCTCCTACTTTTCTCCATCTACACCTTCGACCTAGGTCAGCTCATAGAATCCCATGGTTTGCAGTATCACCCCTATGCTGATGACACGCAGATGTACCTCTCTGGACCTGACATCACCTCCTTACTGACCAAAATCACCCAATGTCTGTCTTCTATTTCATCTTTCTTTTCTGTTCGCTTTCTAAAACTCAACATGGACAAAACAGAATTCATCATCTTTCCCCCCATCTCACTCTGCCCCTCTACCAGACCTATCCATCAAAGTCTACGGCTGCTCACTTTCCCCAGTCCCGCATGCTCGGGGTAATCCTCAAGTCTGCCCTCTCTTTCAAGCCACATATCCAAGCTCTTGCCACCTCCTGCGACTCCAACTCAAAGATATTTCCCAGATCCGTTCATTGCTTGACCAAAAAACTGCAAAAACACTTGTGCACTCTCATTTTCTGCCACCTTGATTATTTCAACCTCCTGCTCTCCGGCCTCACCTCAAGCACCCTTGCACCACTCTAATCTATCCTAAACTCTGCTTGCCGACTAATCCACCTTCTCCCTGCTGTTCACCATCCTCTCCTCTCTGCCAAGCCCTTCACTGGCTTCCTATTGTCCAGAAGCTCCAGTTCAAAACCGTAATAATGACATACAAAGCCATCCACAACCTGTCCCCTCCATACATCTCTGCAATGTTCTCCCGGTACTTACCTACACGCAACCTGCGATCCTCTCAAGATCTGCTTCTCTACTCTCCTCTTATCTCTTCTTCCCACAACCTCATACAAGATTTCTCCCATGCCTTCCCCCATACTCTGGAACTCTCTACCCCAACATATCAGACTCTCGCCCACTGTAGAAACCTTCAAAATGAACACAAAGATCCACCTCTTCCAACAAGCCTAGAACCTGCAGTGATCCTCAGTCCACCAAACCGCCACACAACCAGCTTTACTCTCTCCTAGTGTATCCTCACCCATTCATTGTAGACTGTGAGCCCTCGCGGGCAGGGTCCTCTCTCCTTCTGTACTTATGTGTGCCTTGTATTGCACATGTTTGTTGTAAATTTCTATGTACAGTATGCCTCTTTTTCACATGTAAAGCACCATGTAAACATGGTGCTATAGTAATAAATAATAATAGTATATAGCACAAATCACAGGCTCCAATGAATGAACGCCAGCCAGAGGACTGCCGTGCCATGGCAACTCAGCGGCAGGCTGTGATTGCCTCGAGCTGATGGGTAGTAATAACAGTACGTTGTAAATGCCTTTACCAGAGAATGGCAGCGGCATTCAGCGGGTGAGAAATATGGGTGCAGCTCCACTGCACTGTCTACTCATCTCTGCCAAGCTCTTCACTGTCTGCTCATTGAACAAAGGCTCCAGTTTAAAACCCTAACCATGAGATAAAAAAAATCTATCCACAACCTGTTTCATCCATACATCTGTGACATGATCTCCTGGTACTTACCTGCATGTCAGGGGCGGAACTACACTGGTGCAGCTGGTGCAGCTGCACCAAGGCCCCGACCGGTTGGGGGCCCCTTCAAGCCTGGAGGGGGGCCCCCAGCCGACCCCCGCAAGCCGCCGCCAGAGGAGAGGAGGGTCAGGCAAAGGAAGCAGAGAGCTTCCTGCTTCCCCTGCCTGATCCCGCCCCTCCTCTCCTTTGCTCCTTTGGCCCCTAGCAGACATCCAGCGCGGCTCCCAGGTAGGAGAGCATCGTGCTTGCGGCTCCCTGCTTCTCCCAGCGGCTCCTAGCGGCTCCCAGCGGCACCCCCCCCCTTTCCGGGCCGCGCCGATGGCCAGCGGCACCCCTCCCCCCCGGGCCGCGCCGACGGCCAGTAGCCCCGCCCCCCCTGGTCCTCTCCTGCACCAGGGCCCCCGGGGGTGACGGTCCGCCCCTGCTGCATGTAGTCTCTGGTCCTCACAAGATCTCCTTGTTTCCTCCACTCTTATCTCCTTTTCCCACAATTGCATACAAAATTTCTCCCATGCATCCCCCATACTGTGTAACTCTCTGCACCAACACACCCGACACTCGCCTACCATGGAAACCTTCAAAAGGAACCTGAAGACCCACCTCTTCTGACAAGCCTACAACCTGCAGTAACCCTCAGCCAACTTAACTGCTGCATGACCAGTTCTACCCTCACCAACTGTATCCTCACCCTTCCTTGTAGGATGTGAGCCCTCGTGGGCAGGGTCCTCTCTCCTTACCTACTGTATCCTCACCCATCTCCTGTAGACTGTGAGGCATAGTGGGCAGCATCCTCTCTCCTCACCTACTGTATTCTCACCCATCCCTTGTAGACTGTGAGCCCTTGCAGGCAGGGTCCTCTCTCCTCTCCTAGTGTATCCTCACCCATCCCTTGTAGGCTGTGAGCCCTCGTGGGCAGGATCCTCTTTCCTCTCCTAGTGTATCCTCACCCATACCTTGTAGACTGTGAGCCGTCACGGGCAGGTTCCTCACTCCTCATCTACTGTATCCTCACCCATCCCTTGTAGACTGTGAGCCCTTGTGGGCAGGCTCCTCTCTCCTTACCTACTGAATCCTCACCCATCTCTTGTAGACTGTGAGCCCTCACGGGCAGGGTCTACTCTCCTCACCTACTGTATCCTCACCCATCCCTAGAAGACTGTGAGCCCTCGTGGGCAGAGTCCTCTCTCCTCATCTACTTTATCCTTACCCATCTCTTGTAGACTGTGAACCCTCACGGGCAGGGTCCTCTCTCCTCTCCTAGTGTATTCTCACCCATCCCTTGTAGACTGTGAGCCCTCGCAGGCAGGGTCCTCTCTCCTCTCCTAGTGTATCCTCACCCATCCCTTGTAGACTGTGAGCCCTTGTGGGCAGAGTCCTTTCTCCTCTCCTAGTGTATCCTCACCCATTCTTTGTAGACTGTGAACCCTCGGAGGCAGGGTCCTCTCTCCTCTCCTAGTGTATCCTCACCCATCCCTTGTAGACTGTGAGCCCTCGCAGGCAGGATCCTTTCTCCTCTCCTAGTGTATCCTCACCCATCCCTAGTAGACTGTGAGCCCTCGTGGGCAGGGTCCTCTCTCCTTACCTACTGTATCCTCACCCATCTCTTGTAGACTGTGAGCCCTCACGGGCAGGGTTCTCTCTCCTCATCTACTTTATCCTCATCCATCTCTTGTAGACTGTGAACCCTCACGGGCAGGGTCCTCTCTCCTCACCTACTGTATTCTCACCCATCCCTTGTAGACTGTGAGCCCTTGCAGGCAGGGTCCTCTCTCCTCTCCTAATGTATCCTCCTCAACCATCCCTAGTAGACTGTGAGCCCTTGAGGGCAGAGTCCTCTCTCCTCTCCTAGTGTATCCTCGCCCATCACTTGTAGACTGTCAGCCCTCGCAGGCAGGGTCCTTTCTCCTCTCCTACTGTATCCTCACCCATCCCTTGTAGATTGCGAGCCCTCGCAGGCAGGGTCCTCTCTAATCACCATCTGTATCCTCACCCATCCCTTGTAGACTGTGAGCCCTCGTAGGCAGGGTCCTCTCTCCTCACCTACTGTATTTTCACTTATCCTTTGTAGGTTGTGAGCCCTCGCGGGCAGCGCCCTCTCTCTACCAGTACCAGTCTGTGTCTTGTATTGTTCATGATTATTTTACTGGTTTTTATTATGTATAAGCCTTTTCACATGTGAATCACCATAGAATGAATGGGGCTATGATAATAATAAATAATAATAAATAACAGCTGTAAAGGTACCTTCACACGTGGCAATATTGCTTGCAATTTCACTGGCAATTTGCTGGTTGCAGTGAAATCATGGACACATTGTTACATTTGTACACAGCAACAAATAGAACAATGTGTCCATGATTTCACTGCAACCAGCAAATTGCCAGTGAAATTGCCCAGCAATATTACCGCGTGTGAAGGTACCTTTAGATGCAGATGAGCGCGAGCACCACTCCCTCTATCCACAGAAGAAGTTAATAGGATTGTCCAGTACTTAGGTATTGATATCCTTAGGATAGGTCATTAATATCAGATTGTTTGGCATCTGACACCTGTAATTATAATATATTTTCAAACTGTGTTAAAATGGTGAAAACAAAGTTGCAGTACCGCCATTATTCGTGGGTTTTGTTATTACAGTGGTTGTTGTACTGTCAAAATGACCTGACAACATGATTATCAAGATCAGAACTATACCAACAAATAGCAAAGTCTCAAAAAATCAGAAGTTAGAACAAAAAATGTCATCGCCATAAGTTGCTCTATGTGGATGGAGCAGAGTGATGGTACCTTTACACGCCGCCACAACAGGATGGATACCAACTGCTACTTCACGTGCACGAGCACGGCCAAACGGTTACAAACGGGAAACGCACCCTCTTTACACGCCGCCACAAGGTACGCTACGCTACGCTACATTTACAGCTAGCTACATCGCCGGGTGTCTCAAGTAGCCATCTTGTAGCTCAGCGTACCTGATTTAAACAACGCTACAACAAGCTAATATGGGCGGACCTGGTGCAGCAGGGACAGCACATAGGCGTGCCACAATTGTGGATTACAAGACGTCCGTACGGTGATAGGACAAAGCCAGAACATCATGATTGGGCAGGCATCGCAGGAGGCTGGTTAATACAGCACGCTCGAGCAATTGTGTAGTGTGACTGGTCAGCTCCTTAAATATGCCGCCCTATGCAGCGACTACCAATCGTCATGCAGGAGCTTCCACCAATGATCGCAGATGGGGCGCCCTAACATGGAGCCAGGGTCACGCCTTAGCTACATTGCAGCTACATCGCAGGGTGTCCAGAGTTCCCTTCTGTGGGTTCTTTACACGCCGATACAGCTCGCTACAATCGGCGATGTTGCCATCTGTTTATGGGCAGTGCACGGATACAGATGTATCTGTAGCCAGCTGTGTCGTCCCGTCTTCAGACGCCGCTACTACGGGCGATATTGGCGCCACAAGCTACATTTGTAGCCTGTAGCGGGTTGTATGCATCCTGTTGTGGCGGCGTGTAAAGGTACCATCAGGGATGGGTTTTTTGCATGGCAACATTAATTTTTCTTGGTGCCATTTTACAAAACATATCATGTTTTGATTGTATCATTTTTATTGTATCATTTTTTACACTCTCTGAGGAGTGGTAGCAATTTTCTTTGCACCTTATAGGACCTGCAATATCATGATCGATTATTCTGTATACCGCAATACAACAGTATAAGGAAAATGGTGGTCTCATATAAAGACTTGTGTTTTCTTGTGTTGGAAAAGAAGCGCCATTTTAATTAGTCAATCTGAAACTTTGCCATTAATGGATCAAATTTTTCCAATCAAGCAACAAAGTTATACGTGAACAGACCCCCCAAAAAAATCATCACATAATTCACCACTGTTGACTACAGGGCCCGTTACACGCTACGATATCGTTAACGATATAGTTGAAACGTCATGGCTTTTAGGGCATCGTTGAGTGTGACACATAGATAAGATCAACGATAAGTTGTTGATCGTACATTTATAAACATGACCATAAATCTGTCGTTCGTTCAACCTGCAGCATCATCGTGTCTGACACCTTTCCAACGATCTCGTTTACAACTTCGCCTATTCAGAACTGAAGCACGTAGGCGTCCAAATGACCACAAGTATCGTTCACTTGTCGTGGAATCGTTGCTGCGTCGTTCAAGATATCTGTACATGTGACATCTCACTAACGATCAATAAACAATGTTCCAGCGATCTCGGCCAGGTCGGATTGTTGAGACATTGAAGCGTGGAACGGGCCCTTAAGCAAAATCTGTGACTTCTCTGGATTTAGTGGTTATTACTCACCTGAATCAGAGTTTGTAGATATCTCCACTTTTATCCAGTCATCATCATCTTCACTCGCATATGTCCCTGTATTATTAATAACGGTCAGATCTTCATCCTAAAATAAATATTATAAGAATCACAGACAGATGGAAAAGAGACATGGAATGACTTAGAAGAAAAATGACATGACAGCAGTAGATATCACATATCTGCAGGTCTCCTGTATAATCCAACCTGTCAGCTCCTAATTGTAACCAGCAGTCTCCATAACCAGAACATTGTGAGAAGATCCAGACATCTAATGTCTATGATCAGCTTTATCCTGTCATCTCCACCAAGTATAGGACATACACTGAATGGACACATTATTAGAGACACCATCTAGTGGCACATAAGATCTCCTCTGTCCTTCAGAACCTCAGCAATTCATTATCATCAATATCAATAAGTGTTGATTTTTCCGCTGGACTATTGGCCCTCGAGAACAGGATAGATTTGGATATTTGATACAAATTAGGCCGCCTTCACATAGTGGGTTTGATCCGATATGAGGCCGTCAGTATGAACCTGACAGTCCCGGATCGAATCAGCACACAGAACCGGAGGGCTAATATGCCCTCCGGTCCGGTGTGCACCCAAACGCAGCTGCCGCTGCTGATGAATCAGGACCGCGGCTCGCACGGAGCTAGCCGCGGTCCTGAAACAACAGGTTTCAGATGTCCGGTTCCCGGATCCTCCCGGACCGGGGCTATCCGGCCCCATTAGCTCCATAGTAAGGGAGCGCCGGATTGCCCCGTAGGATCCAGGAGTAGGCAATTAGAGGAGATATTCTTCTCTCGAACACAAAAAAGTTGGAAGCAAATTTTTTGCGTCCGTGAAAGAATACTGAATTCTCCCGGATTGTCCCGGACAGATAGAAATCGGATGGCAGAGAGCTGCCATCAGGCTTCTATCCGGCCCCATAGTATACTATGGGGCCAAAATCTGGTCCGGGGCTGTCCGGTATACACGGACAGCCTCGGATCGGATGAGACCCGCTATGTGAAGGCGGCCTTAGATGGATGTGCTGACATGTTCTGAGCAACCTCACAATTGTCATAGGGTTGATCTACAGGATTCAGATCTGAAGACGTTGAAGGCTGAGCAAGCGAGAAAAACTTACTATCTTCTTCCTAGAAGTGAACCATGACTATCCATTGTGGCATTGATCACCGTCCTGCTACCATTTTCTTTCTGCCAGAAATGGATGAAATTAATTGCCAACAAACCCTAGGTAAGATCCCATTCTGAACAGTTGTTCAGTCGGACAATTTAAGTATAACACCAGTGTTTTATTCCCAGTATGATTGTTGACGTACTCTGTTTACTCCTTTCTCTAATCAGTTGCTTACAGAGCGCTTTTATATTTATAATCAGTTCCTGGATTTTCTTTTCCTCTCTGAAGTCAATGGTGGCATTAATTTAGAAACGTTTCAGGAAATGACCGATCTCTGTAATAAATTGACCATTTGGTGTATAATAATGAGGGATAAAACAAGACTGAACACAAGACCTTCACAGCCGTCTACACATAATAGGAAGATCTCATCACACCTTCTCTCCATCTACCTGATCATCCTGAGGAACATCGGGATCTTCTTGTTTACAGTCCTGTGGAAGAAGAGGACGGGGACATCTCTCTGGTGTTGTCCTCTCACTGGATAGACCTGGAGGAGACACATACAGGGGCTGAATTCATTCTTTACATACAGATCATTATAGGCCGTGTGTATTTAGTCCTGTCTATTACCTGGTGATGTGAGGTGCTGGGGATCCTCCATCATGACTATGTCCTTGTACAGATCTTTGTGTCCTTCTAAATACTCCCACTCCTCCATGGAGAAATAGACGGCGACATCCTGACACCTTATAGGAACCTGACACATACAATGATACCATTGTCACCCCCCGATCCCTTCATAGCGTTACTGTATAATGTCCCAGCAGCAGCATTCCCAGCAGTGTCACCTCTCCAGTCAGCAGCTCAATCATCTTGTAGGTGAGTTCTAGGATCTTCTGGTCATTGATGTCCTCATGTATCAGGGGGTGAGGTGGAGGCCCCGTGATTGGGCTCAGGGCTCTTCCCTCAGACACAGGGTCCTGACAGCACAGATCACTAGAGCTCTTCTTCACTACTGTGTAATCCTGGTTATGGAGAGACACATTAATAAATCTCCAGTCTCCAGACATTTCCAGAGTCCTCACCTCTCCAGTTCTGTCATCTGTTATTCTGTCCATAGATAAGAATGATGTCATGTGACATTGTCATCACAATCTCTCACCTCTCCAGTAACAAGGAAGAGGATCTCTAGGGTGAGGTGTAATATCCTCTCCGCCATCTTGTCCTTATCCATCCTTGATGGGTCAATCAGGAGAATTGTCTTCTATAGAAGATCTCCACTGAGAGGATCTGATATTGTAGGGACCTGAGTGGGGAGAAGATGACGATAGAAAGATAAAGATACCATGTAATAATACAATTACTGTAGATGATAAGGGCAAACGTGATGAGACATAACAAAATATCCTGATAGTGATACGGTAACATGGAGCGAGCGACGGCCATAATGGAGACTGTACAGTAACAGAGCAGCGAGCAACATCAGAAGGGAAGTGACCCAATGTAATCCAATATAGTAAGAACAACATGCACCACTTCAAAAAAATACCACATCCTAAATATTTTGATTGTATTTAGCACTATCATATAGTTTCATATTCTGTGGCATATAAAGGATATAGTATTGAAAACATTCAAGGAAGGTCGCCATATACTGACACAAACCAAACAAGAAAATATGCGACCACACATCGTTTAGTGGCAAAAAGTGATATTCTTTATGTTTTTGGTCTAAATAAAGAAAATCACTTTTTGCAAATAAAGGATGTGTGGTGGCATATTTTCTTGTTTGGTTCAGACAGATCTCCTGATAGACACACAGACACGGGGAACACGTTCTGTCTCCTGGAATGTGAGCGCAGCACTGAAGAGATTAATGGTGCTTGTACCCCATGTCACAAACTCTTCCCCCCCCTCGTGACATGAATGCCTCAGGTGCTGCTGTACAGGGGAAGTCGGCTTCCCACATTAATTACGCTTCATATTAAATAAATGGAAAATAAAATGTGCTGTTTAAAAAGGTTACAAAAGATACGATAGTCAAGAGATAGACATACAAGCAAAAACAATATCAATATTATTTTCTCAAAAGGAACCTCCCAGTGGAAGGATATTAAAAAAGATTTCGCTTGCAGCCACAGAAGCAGTGGGGTTCCTTGAACACAGAAATATCCATGGCTGGTTTGGAAATCTGATACTACAGATAGGACAAGGATAATATTGCATTTCTATCACCATGTGAGGTCTGAATTAGCGATAATCCAGCACTATCAGCTCAAGTGCTCGGGACTCGAAACGAACAGGTTGGACACCAAGATGGGCTCAACTCGTGTACCGAGTATAATGAAAGTCAAAAGGAAACTCAAGTATTTCTGGAGGATCTTCCATAACAGCCACTAATGGGGAACGGTCACCTACCTCCACCTGCAGAGACGCAAACTAGATATATGGCTGCTCTGTGCTTACAGGACCTGTGATGATGTCACATGGAGGGGAGGAGTCAGGGGTCACATGGTCTAGTCCTTAGCGGAGGCAGGACTCTGCTGTGAGGCACTTTGCGTTTTCATATTCTTATTAAAGAGATAGATATGGGAGAATCCACAATGAAGTCACTAGACAAGATCTTCACTTCAAGGAACATTTCACTGGTGATGAAGACACAGCTCCTACATAGTCTGGTCTTTTCTGTAGTAACATATAGAAGTGATGTTGTAATGTTTATTCAGTCAAATGTCCAATCATTTTAGTTGTGCATGCATATATTTTGAGTTTCATTCAATATCTTGTCATACCATGCCTGATGAAGAGACCTGAGTCGTCTCGAAAGCTCGCCTTTAAATAAATGATGTTAAAAGGTATCACAACCACAAGATTTTTATTTGAGAGCAGTCAACATTTTCTCAACACGGTACCAAACCTTTTTCTTGTATATAGAAGTGAAACATGGCCGATAAAGAAACGAGAAAGAAGAGAAATCAATGCCCTCAAAATGTGGAGCTGGTGAAGGATGTTATCAATACCATGGATGGCAAAAAGAACAAACAAATCCATTCTGGAACACATCAAGCCAGACATGTCACTTGAAGCAAGGATCACCAATCTACGACTTGCCTACTTTGGACACATCATATGAAGAGAAAAATCACTAGAGAAGAACATCATGGTGGGAAGAATAGAAATAATAAGGCAAAGAGGAAGACCAGCAACCCAATGGCTTGATACGGTCATGATAACGGCGGAGAAGACCTTGGTGGACCTATCAAGGCTTGAACAAGATCGATCCTCCTACAGAGTGTTCATCCATCATGTCGCCATGGCTAGACATCAAGCTGAAGGCTGATAAATACATAAAATAAATAACAATGGGGGGGAGAGTGTGCCAAATCTGATTGGTATAGGTAATAGTAATTACATATGAGAAGAAGCAGCATAATATGTCTGAACAAATGTATAACAGTATGTAAATGATGATGAGGGGAAGAAGATTATAGGCAACTTGATCAATTTTATTAGGATATCGGTAGAATAGGTAATGTAAATAAGTAGGTTTGAGGGAAGGAAGAACAATAAATAGTGTGTTAGAATTTTTTACATAGATTCAAAAATAAAGCTTAAAGTAGTTATCCAGGATGTTTAGAAAAAAAAATGTGCCCAAGCACTTAAAGGAAAGTAGCCGCCACCTACCTGCCTGTTGTGCCGGGCGTTCACCCCGGCACAGACCGGTCACAGACCGTTCCTGCCAGGGACAGCATGGCGAGGTAAACACAGAGCAGAAGAGCAGGGGCTTCTTTTTTACTCTGCGGAAGTGGGCGCATAGCTAACCTCACGCTGATTGACAGCCTACTCCTCGCTACCTGATTTGGGGAGCTGGCTGTCAATCAGCGTGACGTCTGCAATGCGCCTTTCTACAGAGGGGAGAAGCTGCCCCTCTGTAGTTGTGACGTCCCCATAAGCTTCAAAATCACCAAATACAACAGGCAGGTAGGTGCCAGCTATCCTCATTAACAACATAAGCTTAACCAAAATGAATTGCTAGCAGGAGATTTTATCGAAAAGAATGTAGACATGAAGATACAGTATCTAACAGGAACATTTGTATTTAATTCAAGTAATGTCCTGGAGAAACAAGTTCCCGAGATTCCATCCATGATAATTTGAATTATAGGACTAAGAATAATGTGATGTTTTTCAAAGTTAAGCAGGAAGACCACATACATGTCTTCGGCAATTGTTGGCATAGTTGTTTTGTTTCTAATTCGCTGTTTTTGGTCATCAAACATATATGAATTATGATGGATCTGAATGTTGGATCAATTTAGTTCATATCTTCGATTTGGTAATTTTGCGAATTATCTTTGAGACTTCTGATCATAAATTTATTAAGCTTAGACAGCAAAGTGTGTAGGAGACAACCTCCACCGCTGCAGTTCCTCCAATGGAACTGTGGATGCAACTTGGTTGGTTTCCTGAGGAAGGAGTGAGGAATACACTCCGAAACGCATCGAAGAATAAAGCCACCACTTTGACATATACATATGTCTAATTCATCTATTATTTGTACATCCACTGCTTCTGATGCAGTTCCTCCAACACAGGGAGGACTTATTTTTATCAAACTGATTTAATTTAACTGGGGTAAGGTACCATCTGGCTAAGATTTTGTAATATGACTCATGTAAGGAGATATTGGAAGAGTAAGTTGCTTTTATTCTATCTTACCAACTCTCATCTGAAAATGTTTCCTTCAGGTTGCTCTCCTATTTAAACATGTAGCTTTTTAAAAAAAAAACAAAAAAAAAACCTTGTTCATATGGGTTTATGATTTTCTATTATCCCATATTCATGTGTGGTCTAGATTGCAGAATAATGTACTAATTATTTTGGAGAGTGGGTTTTGTTCAAAAGTAACCTCCGAAGACTGATTAATATTTTTAATTTGGCATCAAGAATTTGTGAGGGACTTTGTTATGAACCCTGCAGCCAATCAGCGGCCACTTCACTGTCAGGTTCTTTCCGGCAAAACACGGGAGGGGAGTACAAGCTTTTCTTATTTTATATGGAGAATATAGTAATTGAGATGAAGTTTGTTCTATTTAAATTTTTGCATTCAGGACATCGCCTTTATTTCTTTGTCATCTCCTCACACCATTCCTGACTATTAATCTGCTAAAAGGCACACTGCCAATAGGGAGTCCAGGGGAACAATTTATTTGGTAGGTGCACATGTCACATCCTCATGATCCCAGAGAACTTTGCCCTATCACTGCCTCAGTCAACTTGTCTTCTTCCAATAAAACACCTTGGTGGTATCTCCCCCAGAAGTGACCACCTGGCCATACACATAATGGAAAACGTGATTGATTAGACCAGTCCTCTTCTCCCATTGTTCCCTAGAAGGAGCTCTTGGGAGTCCATTATGGTGCGTTTCCCTGTGCGTGGTGCAAATCACACTCCCCGCAGCCCGCTGTGTAGCTGGTATCTAGGGAACACAGCGGGTTGCTAGGGGCCGCGTTCTCCCGCAATGCAGCCTGTGTTCAGGCTGCGTCTCGGGAAAAGATTCTAAGTTTTATGGGGACACCGCTGGAAACTTAGAATACGCCCAGTATGACCCTAGCCTATGGCTGTACTTCCGGTCGGCGCGGTGCATTATGGGGGGATTCCTGGACATCCAGATGGAGCGGATGACAGACAATTTAAGGTAAGTATATATTAGAAAATATCCCATTAGCTCTCTAGAGCTAATCATCAATCCATAATCATCAATCTATGCTGCCCAGATGTGATCAAATTTGGTAACACAGTTTCTTTTTAAGTAGACATTTTTTCCAGGTTTATTAAATAGTTGGCTTTTCCACTCTGCTCTGTGAAAGGGGCAACAACCGGTCTCATTGGGGGAGCCGGCTGTCAATCATTGTGACGTCGACTCTAACGCTCATCGATAGAGGGAAGAAGCCGCCCCTCTGTTGATATGTCATCAGCAGAAAAAGCAAAATTGTCAACAGGACCACTCCATGAACGGTACCGAGCACAACAGGAAGGTAGGTGACATTTACCTGTCTGTTAGGGTACCTTTACACGCGGCTACATTTCTAGGGTGGCTACAGGTAACTTACTGGCTGCAGTGAAGTCATGGAGACAAGGTTCTATCTTGTTGCTGTGTACAAATGGAATAATCTCTCCATGATTTCACTGCAACCAGTAAGTTACCTGTAGCCACCCTAGAAATGTAGCCGCGTGTAAAGGGGCCCTTAGTGCTTAGGCATGATTCGTTTTTTTGGTAAATAAATTACGGATAACCCCTTTAATTTCTTAGCCATATATGGTATTTTAGATACCACTGTTTTGCCATATTCATTAGTGTTCAAATCTTCAACATATCCTGAGACGCGTTCAAAGGGGAACAACGTCACCTGTCCTCTACTACCGAGTATAGTCTATTAATAATATTCGCTACTTCTTTCCAATCAGGTTCAAGGTTAGGGCAGGACCAAAACATATGTATAAGGTTGGCGTTTTGTGTCTTACATATGGTGCAAAAGGGATTAGAACGAAAGCCAAATCAAGTACCGTAATAATTGAGGGGTTCTATACTTTTGATCTATTAAATACAGTTGGGATAATCTATGTACTTCACTTAAGGATAAATTTGGGATTCTCTCCAAAATCTCCATCTATTGGTTTTCTTCAATGGGGCCAATGTCTTTTTTCCATTTTCCCTTATATTGATAGGGTAATTGTGTTAGAATTAGGTTCAATAAAGAGTTATACAGTACCGAAATTATTCCTCCCGAGCTATTGGAATCAGCAATTCTTTGAATGATCTTGTTTTCGGGAATATCACTGTCTATAACAGGAGTGGGCAACTCCAGGCCTCGAGGGCCCCACAATGTCCAGGTTTTAGAATTTGACAGTTGGTAATTTAAATAATTGTAAATTACCAACTGTCAAAGGAAATCTTGAAAACCTGGATTGTGTGCAGCCATCGAGGCCTGGAGTTGCCCACCCCTGGTCTATAATAAGCCCCTCTTCTCGATATGAATGTCAGAGCCGGAGAAATTGATAGAACTCCCAGAGTTGTATCCCTAATTCCCACTGAAACTGTGGGAAAGTTTCCTTCTAGGATACCCCTTTTTGTTTCCTTGTTTTAAATCCCTGTAATTTATATAAATTTGACAGCCATGGGGTCTCCCACAGAGATGTAAATTGAGAGATCCCCTGAATACAAGATAAGATAAGATAAGATAAACTTTATTGTTCCCGAGGAAATTACAGTATACCTTGCAAATACAGTGCCTTGTGAAAATATTTGGTCCCCTTGAACTTTTCAACCTTTTGCCACATTTCAGGCTTCAAATATAAAAGTATCAATACTAATTTTTTTGTGGAAAATCAATGACAACTGGGACACAATCGTGAAGTGGAACAAAATGTATTGGATATTTTAAACTTTTTTAACAAAGAAAAAACTGAAAATTGGGGCGTGCAATATTATTCGACCCCCTTGAGTTAATTCTTTGTAGCGCCACCTTTTGCTGCCATTACAGCTGCAAGTCGCTTGGGGTATGTCTCTATCAGTTTTGCACATCAAGAGACTGAAATTCCTGCCCATTCTTCCTTGCAGAACAGCTGGAGCTCAGTGAGGTTGGATGGAGAGCGTTTGTGAACAGCAGTTTTCAGCTCTTACCACAGATTCTTGATTGGATTCAGGTCTAGACTTTGACTTGGCCATTCTAACACCTGGATAACTTGTCTTGTTGGAAGATAAATCTCCGTCCCAGTCTCAGGTCTTTTGCAGACTCCAACAGGTTTTCTTCCAGAATGATCCTGTATCTGGCTCCATCCATCTTCCCATCAATTTTAACCATCTTCCCTCTCCCTGCTGAAGAAAAGCAGGCCCAAACCACGATGCTGCCACCACCATGTTTGACAGTGGGGATGGTGTTTTGAGGGTGATGAGCTGTGTTGCTTCTACGCCAAACATATCGTTTTGCATTGTGGCCAAAAAGTTCGATTTTACTTTAATCTGACCAGAGCACCTTATTCCACATGTTTGGTGTCTCCCAGGTGGCTTGTGGCAAACTTCAAACGAGATTTTTTATGGATATCTTTGAGAAATGGCTTTCTTCTCGCCACTCTTCCATAAAGGCCAGATTTGTGCAGTGTATGACTGATTGTTGTCCTATGGACACACTCTCCCACCTCAGCTGTAGATCTCTGCAGGTCATTCAGAGTGATCATGAGCCTTTTGGCTGCATCTCTGATCAGTCTTCTCCTTGTTTGAGATGAAAGTCTAGAGGGACAGCCGGGTCTTGGTAGATTTACAGTGGTCTGATACTCCTTCCATTTCAATATGATCACTTGCACATTGCTCCTTGAGATGTTTAAAACTTGGGAAATCTTTTTGTATCCAAATCTGGCTTTAAACGTCACCACAACAGTATCTGGGACCTGCCTGGTGTGTTCCTTGGTCTTCATGATGCTCTCTGCACTTGAAACAGAACCATGAGACTATCACAGAGAAGGTGTATTTATACGGAAACTTGATTACACTCAGGTGGATTCTATTTATCATTACCAGTCATTTAGGACAACATTGGATCATTCAGAGATCCTCACTGAACTTCTGGAGTGAGTTTGCTGCACTGAAAATAATATTGAAGGCCCCACTTCTCAGTTTTTTATTTGTTAAAAAAAGTTTAAAATATGCAATAAATTTTGTTCCACTTCACGATTGTGTCCCACTTGTTGTTGATTCTTCACATAAAAATTAGAATTTATATCTTTATGTTTGAAGCCTGAAATGTGGCAAAAGGTTGAAAAGTTCAAGGGGGCCAAATACTTTCCCAATGCACTGTATCTTGTCTTCCACCATAATTTGCGAATTAAGGACACTGTAATCCTACGTGCCTCTAATGCCATGTATACGGTATACGGTATTCGATTTAATGTATTGTTGAAGTAGCAGACATTGTATTCCACCTCCACCAGGGTCATTCCAACCTCGAATATGTTGAAGCTGAACTGCAATGAAGTACGCCCATGGATTTGGAGCTGCCAGTATCCTCTCCCTTTTATTTTATTATTATTTTTTTATATAGCAGCACTAATTCCATGGTGCTGTACATGAGGAGGGGTTACATACAAAGTTTTAGATATAGTTTACAGTAAACAAATTGGTACAGAGGGGAGAGAACCCTGCCCTTGCAGGCTCTCTGCATTATTTCTAATTTAATTCTTGGGGTCTTTTTCCCCCGTATCAATTCTCTGAACAAACCGTTATAGTCTTGTAGAATATCTTTGAGGTGTCCATATTGGTGAGTTGTGTAACACATCTAACAAATGGGACATCCAGATAATTTTTATCAAGATATTGTGTCCCACCACTGACAAGGGCAACTTTGTCCATTCTCCCAATTTACTTTTGAATTCTTTAAGAATTGGCATGAGATTTAAGTTTTTCTAGTCTCCTATTCATGCTGTTATGTTAATACCCAGGTATTTATATTCCGTGACCAATTGCGGGTCAGATTCGGCATAAATTGATACATTGTCACTATTGTCCAACGGGAGTAAGGCAGACTTGCTCTAAGTAATTATGAGTCTGGAAGATTTCTTATATTAATCAATAATTACCATCACTATTTTTTAGAGTTGTAGAGGCATTTGCCAAAAACAATAATGCATCATCTGCATAGAGTGCCACTTTTTCTTCTATACTTCCTCTCCAGAATCCCCCCATGCCAGGATGATCTCTAATAATCCCCACAAGTGGCTCTACAGCTAGTGCAAAGGAGACAGAGGGCAGCCCTGATGTATAGCCCTGTTTAATTCGAAAGATGTTGAGAGTCGACCCATTTACTCATATTCTGCCTGTACAGCAATTTGACCAAGGATATGAAATTCAGACTAAGGCCAAATTAACCAAAAAGAACACCCCTCTATCGATTCAAATGCTTTAGCACCATCTAATGAGCAAATGACTCTATCACCCGGATTGTCCACTGGCAATGGAAGATTGATATGTAATATCCTGATATTAGTGGCAGAACATCTTGCAGGCATAAACCCTGACTGGTTTATGTGTATTACATTAGTTATAAGTTTACTTAGCCTTGAGGCAAGAACTTTAGCTATAATTTTAATATCGGTAGTCAGCAGTGATATGGGCCTATATGAGTCAGAGAGCAAAGGATTTTTACCTGGTTTGGGTATAACAACTATCACCGCTTCCTGCATTGATCAGGGTAAAGAACCTTCTTTAATTGCTTCTTGAAAGTAGATAATAATTGAGGTAGCAATACATTCTCAAATTTGTTATATATCTCCATAGGGAGACCATCCAATCCCGTTCCTTTATTATTAGCCATGGAATCCACTGCCATTTGTATCTCCTCAAGTTGTAATGAGCCATTTAAATAGCTCCGATCTGCCTCTGAGATTGTGGGGAGTATTATCCCTTCTATATAGGGGTTAATTTGTTCACTGTGTGGTATAATTTAGATCAGTGGCGGACCTTGTGCCAAGATGGCCCTGGTGCAGCAGCTGATGGTGAGGAGCGGGGGGGGTGCTAGTGGATGTTGGCGAGGAGCGGGGGGGAAAGTGTTGGTGCTGGGAGCCGGGGCGGCAGAGGAGAGGAGGGAAGCAGGAATCTTCCCTCAGTTAACCCCCTCTCCTCTGACACAGGGACATGGGGGTCGGCTGGGGGCCTGGCTTGAGGGGCCCCCTAGCCGGTTGGGGCCCTGGTGCAGCTGTACCAGCTGCACCACGCTAGGTCCGCCCCTGATTTAGATCTATAAAGTTCTTGATAGAATTCTGACAAGACATTTAGTAATTTTTTGGGACTGGTTAACTATCACACCCTCTTTATCTTTGATAGCTCTTTCAAATGAATTCCCTGTTTGGGTCTTTGCAATTAAAGCTTGTTTTTGGCTTTGTCAATAAGATGAGTGTTATATGCAGTTTGTGCCTCTTTCCAAATTGCCATGTCCTCCACTAACCCAGACAATTTTTTCTTCCGTAGATCTGACTATATCACAGAGAAATATCCCAAACTGTTCTGTTTTTGTTTTTGGATCTATTAATGGCCTGTATCAAGTTTTCCTGTAGGCAAGCGGCTTTCATGGGAGTCCCAAATGATATTTGTGTAACAGAGCCCATATTTTCTTTAAAATAATGCGTCAGAGCATGTATAATTGACTTAACATCTATAACTTGCAGCCAAAAAGAGTTAATAGACAGCATAGTAAGGGACATTGTAGGTCTGGGTGAGATATAGAGACTAATCAGTGGTGAATGGTCAGGTAAAACCTTGGGTAAATATTCTAATTTGTAAGTTGTGTAGTTGGCGCTGCACATCCGTAAACTGTAGTCTGCATTTTAAAACCTCAATTGAGCAATTCGTGTAAAATGAGATATTTTAGCTGTTAAAAGCAATATTTCCCTTGTTGCAGGCGGCTCTGAGAATGGAGTCCCTGTAGTGAAGGAGCTTTATTAGTACAGGTCTTGGAGGGGCCCCAGGTGGTAGTGGTCTGGTGGGCACTCTATGCGCTCTTTCCACAGTGAAGAGCTGGGATAATGTCTCCTTCCCAAACAGAGCCCACAGCCACTCCTCAAAAAACTATGTGGAGTTATTACCCTAGGTTTTTCTGGTAAACCAATAAGTCTCACATTATTCTTATAAATCTATTCTCCAAATCGTGTTTTTGATTGCAGAGCCAATATTTGTTGGTCATGACTGCACCCATCACAGGTTATTTGTGGGACGGTATTCTCCAAAACGCTAACTCTCCCCTCTGCTGTTGTTACCCAGTCACTAATTTTTGCATGCCTTGCTGCATAAATGATAGTTCATCTCTGATTTGGCCAATCTGGGTATTAAGAGAGAATAGGGCAGAGCCATATTTCATCATATTGTATCACAGCTTTAAGTACATCTTTTAATGTAGGCTCAGTGTCCAGAGATTCAACAACAACAGATATAGAGGCTTCCTCTGAATGTAGCTATGGGGCAGGACTGACCTCAGAAGGGCTAACAGTATCTCCTCAGTCAGCACAATTTATTAGTTTGCTCAGGGAGCTGTTTGCAGGATTCCTAAGGGAGTGCAGGGTCTTTGTTAATCACTCTTGCAAAGCCTGCAAGCATCTCTGTGGCACCTTTTGGTTCAGCCTTTCCACCCTGGTACCTGGTGCTGCTTTGCCGGCGCCATCTAGGACTTCCCTGTCGGTCCCAGAGTTTCTCCAGCCATCTGGTTACTGCAAATAAGTTTCTGTGTATGCAGCACTTCTCTGGGAGTTAGCACTGCCAGAAACATCAATGATAAGGGCCCAGGGGAAGCACAGGCAGGTTAATGTGTCAGGAGCTCTCTCTCTGTGCTGCTCCTCACATGTCCAGCCAGGACATGCCCTAGTGCCTATTATATTTGCTCTGAAAAGCAAAACAAAGCTCATTAATTTGCTCATTATTTTTATATAGATAAGAGATATTAATTTAAGTTTAAATTGTTTATCCAATCATAATAGCAGATTGAAATTTAACCAATAAGAAGTGTATTGCGAAATGACCAATGAGATGCTTATTGATATCTTATGTTTTGTATACAACCAATAAGATTCTTATGTTTTGCATCTTATCTCTTTGCCACGCCCAAAGTGCTACTGTATAAAAAGTATGTACCCCCATGGTGTGTGTGAGACCTTTCTTCCTTCCGTCAACGACATTCATTTGTGACACAAGGCTGATCCCAGTAGGCCGCGATACATGAAATGTTTAAAAGTTGTTACTTTATTGTGTAAAAATTAAAAAAAAGCCCTTACAAAAAGAGAGTTGCATACGTTACTGATCAGTTAGTATGTGAATTGTGCTCCCTTTCTCTTGTAGGCTGTAACGCTTGTATTTTCTATTATATCACTTGTCAAAAGTGAATAAAAAAAATGGCTATTTCACTTTGTCAATTACCTGATGTGCAACAACACTTGATTTCTGTGTAAAACATTTCCCACGTTCTAAACATGATTTTGGCTTTTCCCCTTTGTGAGTTCTCTTATGTCTATTAATACTTGATTTCTGTGAAAAACATTTCCCACATTCTGAACATGAATGTGGCTTTTCCCCTTTGTGAGTTTTCTTATGTCTAATCAGACTTGAATTGTGTGTGAAGCACTTTTCACATTCTGAACACGAATATGGCTTCCCTCCTGTGTGAATTATCTGATGTGCAAGAAGATTTGTTTTATATGTAAAAGATTTTCCACATGCTAAACACAAAAATGGTTTTTCCGTCTTGTGAATTCTCTGATGACTAATAAGATTCGGCTTTGCAGAAAAACATTTCCCACATTCTGGACATGAAAATGGCTTCTCCCCTGTATGAATTCTCTGATGTCTAACAAAATGGTCTTTCATTGTAAAACATTTCCCACATTCTGAACATGAATATGGCTTCTTTCTTGTGTTATTTTTGTTTTGCATAATAGTCTGTGATGAATTCGAAGATAGATCTTTGCTGTGCGGGGCTGGAGATATATCTTGGATACTGTCATGCTCTTCATGTTTATCCGGTTTTATACTGTGATGATGTGCAGTAAAATCTGGAAAACTCAGCTGTGCCTCTAATGTGTTAGTACAGGTATCTGCCAAAAATAAAACATCATTTAATATTTTTCAATAACACAGATTTTAAATACTATTAATAATTAATAATTAAATTTCTTTACAAATGTTTTATAAAATAAAATTCCGGGAGGGACAAATTATATTTGAAAGGAAACAATCCTTAAGGACCAGGTGATTTCTTGTTTCTTAGCTTTTGTTTGTTTCCTCTCCTTCTTCCAAGAGTCATAACTTTTTTATGTTTCCATCCACATTGGTTTATGACTGCTTTTTTATTGAGAGACGAATTGCCTTTCTCAATGACACCATTCATTTTAACGTCCAAGGTACCAGTACTTAAAAATGGGTTAAAAATTCCAAAATAATTACAATTATGCCAAACTTCAAACTTTGAAGGTGTAAAAAAAAAAAATCACAAGTTGATCTGTTTCACCATTTTTTGAAGCCTGTAATGGAGCTGCATGAGGGATGGGTTTTCGCACATGGTGACCTTACATTTTCTTGGTACAATTGTACGAAACAAATGTTTTCATTCTATCTTTTATACACCTTTTCAAGAGTTGCAGCAAATTTTTTTTTTGCACTTTAATGAGGACCTGTCACCCCCTGGTGCTTTCTAATGTGAAAGCACCACTGAATTCAGTGTGTCTGCTACATGCAGGGAAGGGGACTCCCATGTCCCTACCCCTCTGTAACCTGTAAAAAAAACACTTTTCAAAGTTCTAAGATAAGAATCTTAGATAAGAATTTCTCAATCCTCGCTGCTCACGGGGGTCCACTCCGCCCCCTGCCTCTTTGTGCTGCCTCCTGCCTTTGTGGGTCTCCCCTCCTCACTGGCGCCTGCGTCTCAGTGTCTGAATTCACGCAGGCGCACAGCAAGGAATTGATATCAGTGGGTCCCGGCTGCTGGAACGGCGCATGCGCACAGCAAGGAAGGGAGACCCACACAGGCAGGTGGCGTCACAGAGAGGCAGGGGGCGGAGTGGACCCCGTGAGCAGCGAGGAGTTAGAAATTAGTAAGGCCCTCCGGACTTCTTATCTAAAAGTGTTTTTTACAGGTTACAGAGGGGTAGAGACATGGGAGACCCCTTCCCTGAATGCAGCAGACACGCTGAATTCAGTGGTGCTTTCACTTTGGTAAGCACCAGGGGGGTGACAGGTCCTCTTTAAGGGACATGTGATCACACGATAGATTATTCTGTACACAGCAATACAACAGTATTAGAAAATATGAGCGTTGCTTATGAAGCCTTCTATTTTGTTTTGGGGAAAAAAAGCACCATTTTAATTTGTCAATCTGATACTTTTGCCATTTATTGATCAAATTTGTATCCAGTGCAATCACACATTAATATTCGGTGTGATCCCACCCTAAGAGAAAATCATCACATAATCCTACCACCAGTGACTGAGTAAAATCTGTGACTTCTGTACATTTAGTGGTCACTACTCACCTGAATCGGAATCTGTCAATACCTCCACTTTAATCCAGTCATCACCCCTCACATATGTCTCTGTAGTATTAATATGGGGCAGATCTTCAACCTGAAACAAAAGTTATAAAAGTCTAAAAGTCACAGACAGATGGAGACGTGACATGGAATGATTCAGAAGAACAGAAAAATCATAAATAATCAAGATGACCACAAATACCAGCAGTAGATATCACATATCTGCAGGTCTCCTGTATAATCCAACCTGTCAGCTCCTAATTGTAACCAGCGTCTCCATAACCAGAACATTGTGAGAAGATCCAGATATCTAATGTCAATGATCAGCTTTATCCTGTCATCTCCACCAAGTATAGAACATATAGGTGGCAGCACAGGAGAACAAGGTACTGAGACATAAGTAGGAAGATGTGCAGGAGAGTCAGGGGCGGCACAGCCTGAAAGGACGAGGAAATCACAGAAGCATCGGTGCAGGAAAGCACTGCAACATCACCATTATTAGGGATGGAGACTTCAGCGATAAATCCTCTGGATCAACATGTTAGGCTATGGGTTGAACTAGATGGTCTTCCTTCAACCTTAAATACTAGGTTACTATGTAGAGTATGAGTCAAGAAAAAGCCTAAGGAGTCAGTGTTTGTAAAAAAAAAGATCTTGTTGAAATATTTGGGATATTTTTACTGTGTTCAGTGATCCAAAGTGTATAAAAATCACCTCTTACTTTTTCAAACTATTTTACACTTGTAGAACTGTGTTATAGATGAGATCCAGATACTTCTTTCTCTGATGTCTCATTCTATTCCTAGGAACTACTTTGGATGGATGTGTTTCCTCGATCACAGTATTCTCAGTATATTTTCAACAGCATTGTATGTTTCTAAATGTTTAAGTCTGATCAGATCAGTTTATATTTATAGCCGATCACTGGCTTTTTTTCTACACTCTGGAGTCACTGGTCAAATTTCCATTTAGAAAAGTCTATATCAGGAAAGGGCCGGTGTCTCTAATAAATTGTCCATTCAGTGTATAATACTAGGGGAAAAAGGCTGAACACAAGACCTTCACAGCCGTCTACACATCATAGGAGATCTCATCACACCTGCTCTCCATCTACCTGATCATCCTGAGGAACATCGGGATCTTCTTGTTTACAGTCCTGTGGAAGAAGAGGACGGGGACATCTCTCTGGTGTTGTCCCTCTCACTGGATAGACCTGGAGGAGACACATACAGGGACTGAATTCATTCTTTACATACAGATCATTATAGGCCGTGTGTATTTAGTCCTGTCTATTACCTGGTGATGTGAGGGGCTGGGGATCCTCCATCATGACTATGTCCTTGTACAGATCTTTGTGTCCTTCTAAATACTCCCACTCCTCCATGGAGAAATAGACGGCGACATCCTGACACCTTATAGGAACCTGACACATACAATGATACCATTGTCATCCCCCGATCCCTTCATAGCGTTACTGTATAATGTCCCAGCAGCAGCATTCCCAGCAGTGTCACCTCTCCAGTCAGCAGCTCAATCATCTTGTAGGTGAGTTCTAGGATCTTCAGGTCATTGATGTCCTCATGTATCAGGGGGTGAGGTGGAGGCCCCGTGATTGGGATCAGGGGTCTTCCCTCAGACACAGGGTCCTGACAGCGCCCTCTAGAGGTCTTCTTCACTACTGTGTAATCCTGGTTATGGAGAGACACATTAATAAATCTCCAGTCTCCAGACATTTCCAGAGTCCTCACCTCTCCAGTTCTGTCATCTGTTATTCTGTCCATAGATAAGAATGATGTCATGTGACATTGTCATCACAATCTCTCACCTCTCCAGTAACAAGGAAGAGGATCTCTAGGGTGAGGTGTAATATCCTCTCCGCCATCTTGTCCTTATCCATCCTTGATGGGTCAATCAGGAGAATTGTCTTCTATAGAAGATCTCTACTGAGAGGATCCGATATTGTAGGGACCTGAATGAGGGAAAATGATGATGTAACATCAGTGGCGTAACTAGAGTCTGATGGGTCCTGGTGTGAAATTTGGACCTGGACCCCCCTCCCACACACAAACATACACACACACGTGCGTTAGTCAGATGTATGGGCCCTTGTAGCTTTCCTGGTATATATATCTCCCCTCTCTAGTATGTATGGTACTCCTCCTTGTATATATGATCCTCCTTGTGTATATATGTCCCCTTCCTGATATATATGGCCTTCCTCCTTGTTTATATAGTCATCTTTGTGTATATATGTCCACTTCCTGGTATATATGGTCCTACTTGTGTATACATGTCCCTTTCCTGGTATATATGGTCCTCCTTGTGCATATGTGTCCCCTTCCTGGTATATATATATGGTCCTCCTCCTTGTATATATGCCCCCATCCTGGTTTAAATGGTCTCCAACCTTGTGTCCCCGTGCTGTTTCTAATGCATAAGTGAAAACAACAACATTGCACTCACCTTTCCTCCGCTCCCATGATGCCAAGTGTCCTCCCGTAGCTAGCGTGCAGTGTCCGGCCCGGCAGCTGATATCGGAATGCAGGGACAGGAGGCCCGTGAATAACAATGACGTCACTCTCATATACGTGGGCCCCTGTCATTGCACCTCCAACGGCTTACAGCTACTGTGCGTGTGCCGGCAGCCTGAATCGTAGTACAGGGACCCGACGGGTCTCTGCACCGCAATGCATTTCAGCTATGTCTGCGTCCTCGGCGAGGTCACAGATCCAGCTGAAGCAGCGGGCCCCTCTAGCCGCGACCCCGGCTGTTACACCACTAACATCGTAAAGATCCCATGTAAGAAATCTCCGGAGCGGTTACATCATCCAGTCATGGCCCCGTCCTGCCCCCGGTATAACACACAGTCACATTCTAGTCACATACACAGATTTATCATGGGCTCAGTAATGGGTAATGGTCACCTACCTCCTCCTGCAGAGCCGCACACTAGATATATAGCTGCTCTCTGCTTATAGGACCTGTGATGATGTCACATGGAGGGGAGGAGTCAGGGGTCACATGATCAGCTCCTGAAGTATATATAGGACAGCTGAGCTGGTTGTGTTCAGTTGCTTAACCCTTATCCGGCTGAATAGGTACAATTGTAACTATTCCGTTTTAAAATTGCAATAACTTTTTTTCGAAAAGACGTAGATGGCTGAAATTTCGTGACATCTCTACATTTTTGGTCCAGAATATATTGACCAAATTTCAATAAAATATCTCCACCGCTTCCGAGATAAGGGGTCGAGATCTTTTTGCATCCATAACAAGCTGCATAGGTACAAATGTACCTCATATATTTTGAATGAAGATAATGCAAGGGAAAAAGCATAATTTTTTTTTTAATGATAATGCTATTTAACTATTATAAACAAGTAAAAAAACTGTTCATTTACATTATAAAAGAAAATGTAAGAAACTTTTTTTATTGATTTTCTTCGCAAGTAATGCATGTTGGCTTTGCTACCGAGTGTTCATCGCAAATGGGTTTCACACAAACCACACAAGACTTTCTAGTCTTATGTTGTTTTCGCTTCAGGTCTCGGCAGACATAGCAACTACCAACAACAGGGGAGGGTCCACGACTACCATGAGGTATTTGAGGGTCAGCTGCTGCTTGCGATGCTACCATAATGCATCGTCCAAGCACCATTTCTACTGCACCTCGAAGAAAATGGTTTCTCATCATCATTCGGTGTGTACTACGTTCTTCAATTGCAGCAATACACAGCTGATTTGCGAGATCTTTCAGGAACTTTCTTCGTTGATCCTTTGCCCTGAAGCTTGGATTGTGTTCTCTGTAGATGATGTAGGATGCTAACCCAGTGACGTCAATCATATTGTAGAAAAATGCCAAAGTCCAACGTGATATTCGTCGTTTCACAGTGTACTCTCCCAACATTTTATCCATAACATCAACGCACACCTTTTGTTTTGTTGTAGTATTTTATTATCTCTGGCTTGGCTGCTAGTGTCTCTTCAACGTCTCCCGTCATGTGCATAGATGATAGATGAAATGTGTGTGCTCACAGCAATGAGATGAACAGCAAAATGGCTAATGAGAGGAGGGAGGCAGGAAGAGAAGTAGAAGCCACTCCCAGTTTGAATTAACTTAATTGACAGCAACAAAAGTGACCAGTAACAACACTGGCCAATAGATATCAGCATAACATTTGTAGCTGAATGAACTTTAGTTTCTGAAACCAAGTAAAGTCTTCCCACAGTGAAGGTATATATGAAGGTACAATTGTACCTATGCAGCCTGTTAAGGTTGTAAAATTATGCCGCCTGACAAAGGTTAACGAAATTTTTCTTTGATGCTCGATAGGAAAGAGACACGACGAGCCTAGGGCCACAGCAGCCACTAACACTCTGCGCAAGATGACCAAGCTAGGCTAGCCTTTAAGAGCTTGGATATCCTTCATCCATAAAGAGGTAGGTGAATTAAATTAGGGATCGGAGGTCATTAACCCCTTCACGATCATGGACGTATATTTACATCTTGGAAGGGAGGTCGTTCCCGACCAAGTACATACACTGGCGATCAAAATAACAGAACACCACACAATTTCCTTAATGTTAAGGTCATTGTGTCGTCCTATGTAAAGGTATTCTAACATGAGTAAATTAGCAGTATTTTATGCTTATTTCATAGACTGAATATATTCTAAAGCACAGAATAAAAATGTAAATCAGATAAATGAAAAAGATCGCTGATCTAAATTAGAGAACACTTTCAGATACCTACAAGTTATTAGTGTTAATCTGGCACCTGGTGCTAATTTCCTTAATTAAATGACGAACCTTATTTAACTGGCAGCCTAACTTTCCAGTTTGCACTCACTTTGCAAAAATGGTGACTGAACCCCTCCAGCAGCAGGTTGTCCAGATGAAGGCCAAAGGGCTCCCTTGGAGCCAATCTATTCCATTTTCTGCTGACACGTACGGCCATTCAGCCCTTCTGGACCAGACAAATCATTTTTTAAGTAAAATCGTAAGTTGGGGTTACCAGTCATTGATTCAAACCAGTTTTAACTGCTTTGAACAGGTGTGAGTGTGCAACCTTGAGTAACAAAATGTGGTTTGACTGGTTTTAGTCAGAAAATAACAGCTAGCTGCCCCCTCAGCTTCAGGTGAGAGCTTGTTTCTGTGAGGAGTGGTTTAGTGGACTTTTTCTCTCTGTGTGATTCGTGCCTGTAAAAATGGATGTTACTCCACGGATGAGGTCTAGAATTATTACTCTTAATGAACATAAAGTCTGACTGTAAGAGAAATCGCTTCCACCGTTGGTATTGGATAATTTACCGTTTCAAGAATAATTTGCACACAATGAAACTGGATTGTTTTCTCCAAAACGAAAAGGGAAATGTGGAAGAAAAAGGAAAATGACACCAAGAACTGATAAAACATGTAAAGACTTGCTTTGTTCCAATTAATTTGCACAGCACTGTATATGGTGAGCCCATGTCGAGCCCATTATGGGACGGGGTACTCGGTACCGGACCGGGTCTGCTACAGGGGATGTCATGGATGATCTTGGTCCGGACTGTGTCCTTGGCTTGACAGTGAAAAGGGAATATTTACAGGGGATAATGTCAGTAGTGACGCTACCCACAGTGTGTGGCCAGTAGTGGGGCCACCGCTGCCGCAGAACTTCCGGGGATAATGTAATGGCAGCTAAGATGGGATAGGTCTCCGTGGGCAGAACTGGGTTCCCTGGGGCAGTGATGATAAAGTGTATTGTGTAGGGTATGGTGCAAGCCTGTGCTGGATGCAATGCTCTTACTGTCCTGAAATCCTCCTTCAGTGTTGGAGCTGACAAGCTGCGGCTCTCCAGGCGGGGATTTTCTGCAGACCTGTGTAGAGGGAATCATGTGCAAGCAGAAACATGCGAGGGAGTCAGAGTCAGGGTTCACCGTGTTTACTTCTCAACGTTCTCTCTCAGTTACAGCTCCAGTTACAGTTCACAGTCACAAGTTACAGTCTTTACATGGGCATAACTCTCCCCTCCAGGTTCCTTTACTCCCTGCAGCCAGGTTGTTATTTCTATGACCCCACACTCTGTCTCTTTGTCCTTTCCAGGCTTTTGACTCTCTCTTGCTCACTTGGTGTGTGTGACTCCAGACAGTATGGCGGTGGCTCGGACCCCTGTGGGTCCTCTGGGTTGCCACTGAGCTGCCTGTCCTTTGGGGTAGGGACCCTAACGTGTAGCTGAGGTCCCCCGTCGGTTGTCTGGGGATGCCGGGTGAATCAACGGTCCCCTCTAGAGCCGACACTCTACTCCTAGCCTAGCCTCCAATAGTCCTCGGTGGTGAGGCTCTACCAGGCTCTCTCTGACCGTGTCTTCGGGTTCAATAGGAGGGCTACTCTGCCTGCAGTCTGCCGTCTCAGCCGTGGTTCTAGGACCCCGTATCACTGGCCCTCTCGTCCCTCACACTCCTGGGGTGCTGGCTCCGGATGGGCTTTCTCTCTGTGGCTCACACTGGCTCTCCAGATTCTGCACTCCTTCCACCCCACTCTTCCAGGACATGTGCTTTTTTTTGTACTGCTCAGCCTACCTCGGCCTACTGACTCCTTTCTCCTCCCCCTGCTCTATATCTACCCTCTGTCACCTGACTTACGTGTTGGCCCACCCACTGTCTCTAAACCCACCACCCCTTGCCTGCCTAGAGTTCCCAGGCTCCGGGTTGGGTGCTGCTTTCTACTGCTACGTGGGTTGTGTGGGCTGTGAGGGTGTTGGTGTTCAACTGTCGTTCCTACCTTCCTGGCTGCAGTTCCCTTTGTGGCCTCCTGGTCGCAGGGGCGCCACACCCACAAGGGTCTGGGTACTCAGGCCTCGGGGGGTCGGGTGCAGGGATGTCACGGATGGTCGGTGCCCGAGCCTCTGCCCTTGCGGTGACAATAAAAAGAAGAAAAGGAAAAATAATAAAGTTTATGAAGTTCGTGACGCCACCTGTATGTCCAGTGATGGCACCGGCGCTGCTGGGACCTCCGGGGTGATGGGCAGCAGCAAGATGTTGTGGCTCTCTACAGGTAGAGGGGGTCCCCAGGGCTGTAGGGTAACAATGGTGGAATAGGCCAGCGCAGTCTCTGCTTTGAGACTGGAATGACACAGTCAATCAAGAAGAAACACAGGCATGTTGCTCACTCTGCACGGGTACTTTACTCCGGTAATCTGCAGTCTTACAGAGTATGCGGTTGTTTCAGCTAGGGTAGTGGTGATGGAGCTTCAGGCTTCTACTACCCTCTACCAGGATAAAGCATTCTGCACCTTCTGTTAGGGGTGCAGTACCCTATTGTACCGCGCTGACTAGCGGGGCGCTACTCTCCCCATTGGTTGCATACACTTGTCCCCAAGTGTCCATTCCACCCTACCCGGTACAGAGTAAAAGTTTTTATAGGTATACATATCAACAATAAACAATAACGGCAAGTATCCTTGGATTCTTCCCTTCCGGGAGGTGCATTTCTTATAACGTTTCAAAACAAAACAGTTGCCAGCTCAACGGAATCGGTTAACTATTACGGACCCAGTGGTTACTAGCACTGTCTTTTCCAATGTCCAGGTTACCACTGGGCCGCTGCACATAATATCACAGCACACAAAAGATTCAAGAAAAATAAAATGTCCTCATGATAGTCTATGAGTATTCTGTAAAAGAAAGGCACACTATTTACACATTCAATATAAGATCAAGTTGATTACTGGGTTCTTCACATTTATGTACTCGCAAAGCATAATAGCCTCTTGGTCCTGCATGTCTTTCATAGCTTATGCGATCAAGCCGATATAAGTCACGGTCTCCTCATAGAGTCCTTCCTCCCTCACAAAACCCCAACCGTTAACAATGGTGAAGGTAGTCACTGTATCTCTTTTCCGGTGCTCAGGGGGAATGGGTGGCTGGCGGCGGGCCTCTGCTCTGATCTGTAGAATCTCAATCTCATAGGCCCACCACTCCTCTCTGCGTCGCTGCCGCTCCACCTGGTTGGATCGGTAAAGGGTGCGCACGTAGTCCATTCTGTTGGACGTGCGGTGAGTATCCTGGCTCTAGCGGTAACGTTTCACAATGGCTCTGGTGTCGCTACCGCTGATGGATGGGGTTGCTGACCACCAAGCGACCTGGGTCTCAGGGGACATAGCCTCGCCAGAATTCCTCTCTGGATCCTCCTCTGGATCTTCCTCCTCCTCCTCGGGGCCCTGCTGGTCTGGTTCTGTGGCGCCCCGCAACGAGTGCGTCACAGGAGGGTATTGCAGCCATAAATGCAGCCGCAATATTCTCTGACTCAGCAATGATCCGGTTAACATAGAGATCCAACCCTACATGCAACACCTAGAACAGAGGGCCAATCATAGGTCCTGGGGGGTGGAGTGTTAGGGTAGTGGAGTAGCACACAATAATCTAGACAGAAAAGAGAATAGTCTAGAACTCGGAGAAGAAGGGTCTAAGACTAGAACTTGGAGAGGAGCGGGGGCTCCGCACCCCGTGCGGGCCCCTGGGCCGTCACCGGTCGGGTGTCAGCACCTGAGGCCTTAACTACCGGGATTGGGCATTATCTACACGGGTTCCCAAAAGACTCCCGTGCCCACAACTCACAGCCGGTTCACTGGTACCAAAGCTGGCAGCAGTTCACCTCTGCTACGCGAACCAGAAGCGTGGAGGAGCAGCTTCACAGGAGCACCCCACCACCAGCCAACTTCCAGTCGTCTAACCAGCGGTGTACCCACTGAGGGATCCAAGGCTCCCCAAAACATCCAGGACGTATATCATGGATAGGGCATTGAAGCAGCCTCCCCGTACCCGACCTGGTATTCCTGGGCGACACTGGCAACCAAATAGGTAGAAAGGAGGAACACTGCGGATCTCTAGGGGACACCATCACTGCTGAGTCCACCTGGTCTACTACTCAACCACTGTATGCCATGTACTGCCTGCTGGTTACAGTAATGACCCGTTGCAGAGACTTTCTGTGTCCGTGCTTCCTTATGAACTGTCCGTCCGCACTAAAAAGGTAACCGCAGCTGCCGCACAACATCTTGAGCAGCTCCAACCTCCGGGGATCACCGCTCAGCCTGTGGGGAGCGTAACATCTTGCTGCTGTCCATCCCCCGGAGGTTCCGCAGCGTCGGTAGTCCTTACCGAACTACTCATAGGTGGCGTCACGAATAAATTAAAACCCCATTAATCTGTTCCACCAAGACGTCTTCACTTTTGATCTGCACTACACCGGGCCCCACTACCGGCAGGCGCGGTCCACCAGTGACAAGGAGGAAGGAAGCATCGCCTGTCTAAACCGGAGTCCCGGCCACGGTGAGTCAGTTCCTCATCCTCATTGGGGAACTGGTCTTCACACTCCTCTTCGACAGCCTCAATCACCAGGTCTGGCTCCTCGGCAGGTGGCTGCTCCTCTGGCTCAGGATCTGTGGGGTCATCTGGTTCAGCTACTGCTTCATCATCATCCTCCTGCGGGGCTTCAGGACTGCCCACCTCTTCCTCCTCAATGGTTGGTAGCACTGGTTCCTCTCCGGTAACCGGGTGGGTATCAGGTGACTGGTTCCTCACCACCGGTTTTGTTTCAGGACGGTTGGGCTGCCTCCGTGTGGCCTCGCAGTGTAGTTGGCGGACCTAGCCCTGGGGTGGAATGCTTGCGGAGACCACCATAACCACCATATTAAATGGCTCTTTTAGGCGGCCGTCACACGCTTCAATATTGATAGCGATATTGTTAGCGATCACGTGCACGCGCGATCGCTAACAATATCGTTCACATCGCTGGTGAGCTGTCACACAGGCAGACTCACCAGCGATGTGGGCCAGCGAGATCGCTGGTAACTATGGTACACATCGGGTTACTAGGCGCCGCGCGGTGCTTAGTAACCCGACATTTACCATAGATACCATCTCCCAGCATAGGCTCTGCCGCTGGGAGATCGTTCATCGTGGTGTCACACACCACGATGATGCAGATTGATCAAGCGTTTATCGCTTGATATGAGCTCCGACTCACAAATCTGCGATCTAACGATCAAGCGATTTTACATTGTAAAATCGCTTGATTGCACGCAGCGATGCACAAACGATATCGCTTAAGCGATCAAAAAGCAGATCGCTTAAGCGATATCGTGAATTAAATTGAAGCATGTGACGGCCGTCTATGGTCAATGTTTTCCACTGCACTTAGTTACAAGTTAAGGATATGACAAGGAAATTAACAGAGACAGGTATCCATCCACAGACAGCTGTTTGGGGGTATTGCCTCTCATCAGTCTGGCTAGTCCCGTGTTTGAGACTCTTAATCGAGGCTCCACTGACTCCATTTGCATATTCAAATTTCCAGGGGGCAATGCATCATGGATTTCCCTGTGTTTGAGAGCTTTAGCCGGCTGCACGCAGTGTTTTCCTTGACTGGTCTCCCTGAGATCAGTGAGTGCTTTGTGATGTCAATCCTGTTTGTAGACGCCAAGGATGTCGAGCCTCGGGCGGTCGGGTGCAGGGATGTCATTGATGGTCGGTGCCCGAGCCTGTGCCCTTGCGGTGACAATAAAAAGAAGAAAAAGAACAATAATAAAGTTTATGAAGTTCGTGACGCCACCTGTAGGTCTGGTGATGGTATCGGCGCTGCTGGGACCTCCGGGGTGATGGGCGGCAGTAAGATGTTGTGGCTCTCTACAGGTAGAGTGGAGTCCTGGGGCTGTAGGGTAACAATGGTGGAATAGGGCAGCGCAGTCTCTGCTTTGAGACTGGAATGTCACAGTCAATCAAGAAGAAACACAGACACGTTGCTCACTCTGCACCGGTACTTTACTCCGGTAATCTGCAGTCTTACAAGGTATTCGGTTGTTTCAGCTAGGGTAGCGGACCAGGTGGTCCTGCCAGTAGGCAGTGTCCCTCTGAAGCTCCGGTGATGTTCCTTCTCTACACTTGCTCTTTCCTACTCTGCACTGCCCTGCACGAATCCTGCTTGTTGAACCAGGCCCGTCGGGTTTTTCTCTGCAAAGGGAACCCAACCCAGTCTAGCGCTTCTGGTGGAGACCTTGCTTGATTTGGGCGGTTGGATCGTGCTCTTATGAAGACATTGACCATGCCAGTAATTTGCGGTTCAGGGATGAACCTCTGATCCACGTCGGAGCCGGTACCCCACTTCGGACTGTGCCAGAGCGTTTGGTCGCCCTCTTCTTTGCCCCTCTCTATCTGGGTCACCAGGTTGAGGTGCCCTCCCCGTTACTTCTGCGCTTTTACACTCTCCTTCACTTCCACTCCTCTCCATTCTTCTGTTCTGCTTCTACTTTGCATGTCTAAGATGGCCGCCGGGGGTGATGAACGCATGTAAGGAGGCTCCAGGCACTTGGACACTATCCACCGCATCCAAGCTCGCCTGTCCTCCCTACACACTACCAGCTCCACTGCCGTCACCCCTGTGCACCCCACCGACCATCTGGGCCACGCACCCCATCCTGTGGCCGGCCGTGCCCTGCGGCCCCCACTCAGGCCTGCGACCCCTCACAAGGCCTGCGGACCTCACTCAGGCCGCAACCCCGCACTCTGGCCTGCGGCCCCAGCTGCACCGGCACCTAGGTGCTTACACCGGCACCGCTCCCTCCCCGGAGTCCCCGCTCTCCTTGCCCGGGGTTCCCGCTCCACCAGGAGGCACCATCACTGTGGCTGCTGGCCTCCTCCAGCGGCGCCCGGCGCCACTCTGAACTGTAGGCCCCGCGGCCACCTAGCCGGCGGCTCGTCCCTCCTGCCCACCACAGCGGCGGGACACCCGCACCGCTCCGGGACCTCGCACGCGCGCAGCGCTGACTGTGCACCCCGCCGGCGGGCCCCACACTCCCGGCCGGATCCCGGGCCCGCAGCAGCTGCACCGCTCCTGACGCCCTGGGCGGCCGCCCGCCCTACCAGCACCGACCAGCCACTGCCAGGACAGGAGCACCAGCGCTCCCATGACACCACAGCCAGACAGGTGAGGAAACAGAGGGCCCCCCCCCATCCACCGGCTGCACCAGCCCCCAGACACAACCAGGACCCCAGGCTACCCCTGGCCCCCGCTCCTGGCCCCTGTCCACTGCACCTGGGCCTTGACTGCTGTCCTGGCCCCTGCTGCTTTTAGCCTGTCTCCATCTGGGCCCCGACTCCATCTGGCTCCAGTCCGCACCCAGCCCTGCGGCTACAACCTACCCTCCTGGCCGTGTCTGACCCCTCCGCCCTCCTGGCTGCGCTTGACCCTCCTGGCTGTGCTTGACCCTCCTGGCTGTGCTTGACCCTCCTGGCTGCGCTTGACCCCCCCTGGCTACGCCTGACCCTACTGGCTGTGCTTGACCCTCCTGGCTGCGCTTGACCCCCCTGGTTACACTTGACCCTCCTGGCTACCATCGACCACCTGCCTGCTGTCAATCTCTCCTGCTACCCTGGACCCCCTGGCTCCACCACCCCGTCCACGGCTGCACCATCCGATCCCCGGCTGCACCATCCCATCATCCGACAGCACCACCCGGCTGCGCCACCTCGTCTCCGGCTCCATCATCTCATCTCCGGCTCCATCATCTCGTCTCTGGCTCCATCATCTCGTCTCCGGCTCCATCATCTCGTCTTCGGCTGCATCATCCGATCATCCGACGGCACCATCCCATCACCCGACAGCACCACCCCGGCTGCGCCACCTCGTCTCCATCATCTCGTCTCCGGATCCATAATCTCGTCTCCGGCTCCATCATCTCGTCTCCGGCTCCATCATCTCGTCTCCGGCTGCACCATCCGATCCCCGGCTGCACCATTCCATCATCCGACGGCACCATCTCATCATCCAACAGCACCACCTTGTCTCCGGCTCCATCATCTCGTCTCCGGCTCCATCATCTCGTCTCCAGCTGCACCACTCCATCCACGGACTGCACCCCACTTGTGACCACGACGGCACCCCCTCGCTGTACCCCATCCCTGGCTTTTACGCATCCTGGGCTATTCCTGCGTCCCCGGCTGTACCACTTCCCTAGCTCCACCCCCAGCTACACCCCACCCCTCCTATTAAAATCCCTGACTCCATCCCACCCCAGGCTGCACCCCACCACCTGACCGCACCCTACCCCTGGCCACACCACACCCCCCACCGCGCGCCACCCCCGACTCCACCCCGTCCTCCGCCACCCCCTAGCTCTACCCACACCCCTTCTCCATCCACGCACCTCACCTACCACATCCCACCCCTGTCACTTCTCACCGCCAAAACCTGCTGCCCACAATGTTTCCCCTCCTCTTCACCCTCACCCCCATCCTACTCCACTTCCTCCTAACCCCGAACATCCCTCCACCCACCAAGGCCATAGCGATCTCTCCATCCTTCCTACCCACCCATCTCACCCCCTCCTCCGAACTGTTCCTCCACACCCAATCACTCTTCTCCACACACGCACGGCCCCCACGCAAACTCTCCTGCTCCCACCTCCTAACCCTCTCGCTACTTCTCCTACTTGCAGGTGACGTATCCCCCAACCCTGGACCCCCCCACCACATCCCTCCACTCACCTCCAATTTTCGCCCATCCCCCATCACAAACTCTCGCAACCCCCGCAACCTCATACCCATTCACCCAACCCCAGTCCCCCTGTCTGGAGCACTCTGGAATGCCTGCTCAGTGTGCAACAAACTCTCCTACATCCATGACCTCTTCATCACCAATAAATTCAAATTCCTCGGCATCACCGAAACTTGGCTCACCCCCGCCGACACAGCCTCCCCTGCCGCCCTCTCCTACGGCGGACTCACGCTTTCCCACACACCACGCCCTAATAGCACCCGTGGGGGTGGTGTGGGTATACTCTTGTCCGACAGCTGCTCCTTCATCCCAATTACATCACCTCCCTCCGCCTCCTTTCCCTCCTTCGAACTGCACTCTATTCGCATTTTCTCCCCCTGCAACCTCCAACTCGCGGTCATCTACCGACCCCCGGGATCCACCACCTCCTTCCTTGACCACTTCAACACTTGGCTTCTCCACTTCCTCTCCTCCGACATCCCCACCATCATCATGGGCGACTTCAACATCCCCATCGACACCCCCGACCCGCCTACCTCCCGACTACTTTCTTTGACCACCTACTTCGGCCTCTCCCAATGGTCCTCCTCAGCCACTCACAAAGACGGCCACACGCTTGACCTCTGTTCCCTCACCGACCTCTCAAACTCACCCCTCTTCCAATCTGACCACAACCTGTTGACCTTCTCCTCCCTCTTTCCCCCCACCTCACCCCCCCTCTCCGAAAACTCAGTCACCCACGCAGAGACCTAAAAGCCATCGATTTCAACTCACTCTCCCACTCCCTCCTCCCTCTCACGGACCTTGCCTCCTCACCCGATGTTAACACTGCCGCCACCCTCTACAACTCCACACTAACTGCGGCTCTCCACCAGGCTGCCCCCTCACACACACCAAAACCCGCACAAACAGACAACCCTGGCTCACCCCTCTCACAAAAGAGCTTCGCCGAACGTTCAGGGTCGCTGAACGGAGATGGAAGAAATCCCACTCCACGGCCCACCTCACAATCTACAAGCAATCCCTCTCCAACTTCAAGGACGCACTCCCTGCCGCAAAACAAACCTACTTCTCTTCTTTAATCAACACACTGTCCCGAAACCCCAAACAACTATTCAGAACCTTCAACTCCCTTCTCCGTCCCCCAGCACCTCCTCCTTCCCCCCTCATCTCCGCTGACGACTTCGCCACCTTCTTCAAACACAAGATTGATAAAATTAGAGAAAGCTTTGGCCCAACGTCCCCCCAACCCACCACCATTACCGCCCAACCCTCCTCGACCAAAGGAAGCTTCTCCAACGTGACTGAAGCCCAGCTCTCCACCCTCCTGTCACGATCTCACCTCACCACCTGTGCCCTCGACCCTCTCCCTACCCATCTCATCCCAAACCTCACCACCGCCCTCATCCCTGCCCTAACTCAACTCTTCAACCCGTCACTCACTACTGGCGTCTTTCCCTCTTCCTTCAAACACGGCTTGATCTCACCCATCCTCAAAAAACCCTCCCTCGACCCATCATCCGTCGCCAACTACCGCCCAATATCCCTTCTCCCTTTCGCTTCCAAACTACTCGAACAACACGTCCACTCTGAACTGTCGTCCTACCTATCCTCCCGCTCCCTCTTCGACCGCCTGCAATCTGGCTTTCGACCTCATCACTCCACCAAAACTGCCCTTACCAAAGTCACCAATGACCGCAAAAAGGAAAAAACACTACTCCGTCCTCCTCCTCCTCGACCTATCCGCCGCCTTCGACAGTCGACCACTCCCTCCTACTCCAAATCCTAGAATCCCTTGGCATCACCGACCTCACCCTCTCCTGGATCTCCTCATACCTTACGGACCGTACTTTCAGCGTCACCCACGCCGACACCTCTTCCTCGTCCTACCCCCTTACAGTCGGCGTCCCCCAGGGATCGGTACTTGGACCGCTACTTTTCTCCATCTACACCCTCGGCCTAGGTCAACTCATTGAGTCCCATGGCCTCCAGTACCATCTCTACGCCGACGACACCCAGATCTACCTCTCCGGGCCCGACATCACCTCCCTTCTGTCTAAAATCCCCCAATGCCTGTCCGCCATCTCATCCTTCTTTTCTGCTCGCTTCCTCAAGTTGAACATGGACAAAACAGAGTTCATCGTCTTCCCCCCCAGCCGCCCTCCCCCTCTGCCAGACCTGTCAATCCGAGTCAACGACTGCTCTCTCTCCCCAGTCCCCCACGCAAAGTGCCTCGGGATCACCCTCGACTCCTCCCTCTCCTTCAAGCCCCACATCCAAGCCCTTGCCACCTTCTGCCGACTCCAACTCAAGAACATCTCACGCATCCGCCCGTTTCTTAACCATGACACCGCCAAAACTCTCGTCCACGCCCTCATCATCTCCCACCTTGACTACTGCAACCTACTGCTCACCGGTCCCCTGCCTCCTCCCTTGCACCTCTCCACTCTATCCTGAAATCAGCTGCCCGTCTAATCCACCTGTCTCCTCGCTACTCCCCTAGCTCCCCTCTCCGCATGGCACTTCACTGGCTCCCCACCCCCCAAAGATCTAAATTTAAAATCCTAACCCTGACTTACAAAGCCATCCACAACCTGTCCCCCCCTTACATCTCCGACATGGTCTCCCAATACCAACCTGCACGCAACCTACGCTTCTCACAAGAACTCCTCCTCTCCTCCCCCCTCATCTCATCCGCCCACAACCGCATACAAGACTTCTCCCGCGCCACCCCTAGACTCTGTAACTCCCTCCCCTAGCACGTCAGATACTCGCCTACCCTCAAGAGCTTCAAAAAGAACCTGAAAACTCATCTATTCCAACAAGCCTACAACCCATGATGAGACCCAGCGCCGCTCCACCAACCGCCTGGCGCTTCCCCCCCCTATCGTGTCCTCCCCCAAACCCGTAGACTGTGAGCCCTCGTGGACAGGAACCTCTCCCGTCGTGTATCAGCAAGCATTGACTGCTCATATGTACTGTACCTGTCCTTGTTACCCCCACTCCTTATGTAAAGCGCCATGGAACCAATGGCGCTATATAAATAAATAATAATAATAATAATACTTCTCTTACAAATCTCTGTTCTGTCTTTCCCCACTCACTTTATAACCAAGCTTCTCCTCCCACCGGGACCGGTTACCCTAGTAACAGGCATCTGATTGGTCTTCTATTACCCCCTACCAGGACAAATGATACTGCACCTTCTGTTAGGGGTGCGTTACCCTTTTGTACTGTGCTGACTAGCAGGGCGCTACTTTCCCCCTTGGTTGAATACACTTGTCCCCAAGTGTCCATTCCACCCTAGCCGGTACAGAGTAAAAGTTTTTTATAGGTATACATATCAACAATAAACAATAACAGCAAGTATTCTTGGATTCTTCCCTTCCGGGAGATGCATTAGGGGTCTGTTAGGGGTGCAGTACCCTTTTGTAGCGCTCTGACTAGTGGGCAATAGAATGTGTAGATGTTTTCCTCTTCTCGTAAAGACTGGAGCTGTCAGGATTGCAGGTGTAGGCTATGTTCACACTATGCATTTTTTATTCTTTTTTTTGTGCTACATGCTTGTAGAATTTTCAGCAACAAAACTGGATCCCTATTCGACGTGTTTTTCATCATTTTTTTGTGCTGCGTTTTTTTTCCCATTACGATGGAGTCAATGGAGAAAACGGACCAGAAAAAACGGATCACTAGTTGACTTGCCCATTCTTTCCCTGGATGTGTTTTCGGCCCCAAAAACAGACCAGGAAAAGAACGCAGCGTCAGAGCAGCATTTCTGAAAACTCATTGACTTTGCTGGGCATCATAGGACGTTACTCCGATCACACAAAATGGATCAAAACTGCGCAGTGTGAACAAGGCCTTACGGGTCTGAGCCTGTTATACCAGCAAACTGTATGTGACTGGAATCCAGTCAGAAACCTTAGAAAGCTTCTTATCGCTATACATTATATAATTCGACATGGGGAAAGAACTACAACTCCCATCAATCCCGGGAGAGAGACAGGAACTGGGAGGAGCTAAAAAGTGAGGCGCCATAGTAAGCGGGATGGAGGTCAGTCCTGCAGGGAGATAATAATCATCCAGTCCTTTGCTCATAAATTTCACTACAATTATCACTACTTAATTCATGCATATTTTATGTGCGTAAATTTCTGTTTTGTGATTCCAGGACCTTTGATGATGTCACAGTCATGTGATCAGTCACATAAAGGGGAGGAGTCAGGGATCACATGATCAGGTTCCTCAGTGTACACCATATACTTACTGTGTCACTCTGCAGGTGGAGGTAGGTGCAGATTCTCCATTAACCCCTTCACTGCTGTGCTCAAAGGAGCCACAACATGTTCCCTGTGTCTGTGTGTCTATCAGGAGATCTGTCTGTATTGCATTAGATTGGGTCACTTCCCTCCTGACGGTGCTCTCTGCTCTGTTACTGTACAGCAGGGGTGGGGACATTTTTTGGTCTAAGTGCCACATTGTAATACTGAACCACAACCAAAGGTCACAATCAAAATAAAAGGAGGTATTTATTCACTTCTATGATAATTGTGGCATATCAAAAATTATTATTATTTACGGCCTTCAGCTCGATCTCGAGCCATGGCGACTTGATGGATAAATGCTCTGTAGGAAGATCCATCTTGTGCAGCCTAGATAGGTCCACCGGGTCTTCTCCAATGCTAGATAGGTCCACCAGGGTCTTCTCCAAGCCTACATAGGTCCACCAGGGTCCTCCCCAAGCCTACGTAGGTCCACCAGGGTCCTCCCCAAGCCTACATAGGTCCACCATGGTCTTCTACAAGCCTAGATAGGTCCACCGGGTCTTCTCCAATGCTAGATAGGTCCACCAGGGTCTTCTCCAAGCCTACATAGGTCCACCAGGGTCCTCCCCAAGCCTACGTAGGTCCACCAGGGTCCTCCCCAAGCCTACATAGGTCCACCAGGGTCTTCTCCAAGCCTACATAGGTCCACCAGGGTCTTCTCCAAACCTACATAGGTCCACCAGGGTCCTCCCCAAGCCTACATAGGTCCACCAGGGTCCTCCCCAAGCCTACATAGGTCCACCAGGGTCCTCTCCAAGCCTACATAGGTCCACCAGGGTCCTCCCCAAGCCTACATAGGTCCACCAGGGTCCTCCCCAAGCCTACATAGGTCCACCAGGGTCTTCCCCAAGCCTACATAGGACCACCAGGGTCTTCCCCAAGCCTACATAGGTCCACCAGGGTCTTCCCCAAGCCTACATAGGTCCACCAGGGTCTTCCCCAAGCCTACATAGGTCCACCAGGGTCTTCGCCGAGCCTTGATAGGTCCACCAGGGTCTTCTTCACCATTATGTTGATAGTATCAGCCCATTGAGTTGCTGGTCTTCCTTTTCACCTTGTTCCTTCGATTCTTCCTATCAAAATGTCCTTCTCTAGTGATCTTTCTCTTTGTATGATGTGTCCAAAGTATGCAAGTCGTAGCTTGGTGATCTTTGTTTCCAGGGACATGTCTGGCTTGATTTTGTTCCAAAATCGGTTGGTTTGCCATCCATGATATTGATAACATCTTTCTCCAGCATCACATTTTGAAGACGTTGATTCTTCTTCTGTCTTGTCACTTCATTGTCCAGGTTTCACATCCATATGTTACAACAGATTTTTTGTTGTTGCAGCGCTGGAGTGGTGCTGCTCATGTATATTCTCTGCTCCTACGGTAGTCTTCTAGCTATTAACTGCCATCTTCAGCTCTTCACAGCGCCATCTTGTGGCAGTCACTTCTGACTGATCAGAAATCAGACTTAACGGTCAAAAGCTCTCAATACAAGCCTCGTTCTGGTTCTGAGACATAGGGCAGAGACACTCTGAGCAAGATGCATACGAGATACTCACATGAGTCTCACATGTCTCACCCAGAACGCCCACCATCTCTCTTGATGGGAGCTGTATAGAAACACAAGCAGCTGACACACTCCTGTCCAGAGAGGCAGCGGCTACTCCAGGTAAGTCATACAAGACTCGTGCGAGTATCTCGCATGCGTCTCCCTCAATGTGTCTCTGCCCTTAAATTGGGTTGTGACTTTCAGCTCATCCAGCAAATTCTGGAGCTATGTGGCAGGTCACAAACTTCTGGAGACCCACCTGAGTGGCGGCGACAGCAGATGATGGCTAGTAAGTATAAGGCTACATTCTCGCACACACCGTTTTTGCTCTGTTTTTTCTGGTGCATTTTGTTCTCTTTTTCTGCTGCAAAACTGGATCAGCTTTTCAAAAGCCGCACCAGAAAACGGATCGTCCAGAAACTTACATGCACTTTCATTGGACGGATCACTTTTCAAGGGAAAAAAGTGATCACACTACAAATTCTCTGTCTCAATGATCCGTTCACTGCAAAAAAACGGTTGCGAAAACAGATGCAAAAGCAGTGTGTGTGAATATAGCCTAAGACTAAGGCTACATTTAGACACAGCGTTTTGGTCCATTTTGTGAGGACTTGTTTTTGCAGTGGCAGTGCAGTGAAACAGATCAATTTCTGAGATTCCCAGCAAAGTCAATGAGTTTTCAAGATTTGGTGTTCAGACACAACGTTTTGCAGTGGTCCTTTTTTGGGGTGAAAAAGTGATCCTCAAAAAGAATGAATATGTCAGTTCTTGCTGCATTTTCCTGATCTGTTTTTTTTTCCATTAAAACCATTGTCTAGACTCTAGAGGCATGAAGCAAGATGGCCGCTGTGCTGTGAGGCTGTGTTCCACTACACTCCCTAACATCTGCGGTCATCCGTGGCTACAGCCATCCCACAACCCCAGGGAACATCACAACAGCCCCTGCTTCTCCTAAGCTCCCTGAGCACCTGCTTAGTGGACGGAGAAGACGCCTGGGAGACACCATCTGACCCCTGCCTTTAGTGTGGTCGCAGACGGCGGGCTGGTTCTGGCCTGAAGGCCCAACACCAGTGAGACCCCTTGTGGCAACTGCTACCACTCTGGCTACTTTCCCCCATCTATTGGGAGAGTCCCCAGGGACACCGTCGGCAGAGACCCCTGTGCCCCCCGCATCCCACCGCTCAGCACACAGAGGCCTAGTGAACAGGCCGAAGCCGTGGCCTGACGTTGCAGCTGCTTCGAGGCCCCCAAAGTCCCGCCCCCCCACCGAAGACCGCTGAAAAGTCTTATAACAGGCACGGCGCTGTTAATTCACCCTGCAGACTCGGGAGATGAGCAGGAACTGCACCCGCTGCCCACATAGGTGGAGGCCTGATACACAGGCTGAAATGAGGCTGGTAACCACGGACCTTACGGGCCGCCAAAGTCCCCCCCCTTCCTTATCGGGCCCCACCGCTCAGCATGTCAGCTGCCTAAGAAGAGGGAGAAGACATCAGTGAGTTAACAGGAGAGAGGCAGGAGCCAACAGTACCCCGATATATAGGCCAAAGTCACAGCCTTTGGTGACAGCCCCCCCTGAAGCTGCTGAGGGCCCTCTTCCCCAACAGAGGATAACATAATATCACTACTGCTACAACTCTCATCCAGCCCAGCAGAGCTCCAGAAAGGGAGCATAGTAATCCACCCTGCCACAATGACTCTGGAGGTGAGGCACTAATATCCCCAGCCTGCTAACAATCTCAAATAAAAGTTTACCTATCGACCACCTCTATCACCCCTACACAGCCCTTGTCCACCTGAGCAGCCCATCGCCCACAAACCCAGCCGCCCAGCCGGAGTCTTCTCCCTCTGGGCCCGACATCTGAGCCGAACCCGCTCAGCGGCAGAAGTGCAGCGTCAGCCCCTCCATTAAAAGGCCCCCCACTGAATACCACAGTTACAGGAGGGCACGGAGTGAGGCCTGCTGTGTGGGACAAAGCGTCCTGGACCCTGCTGCACCCCAGCCCTGCATGCGGCTCCCGCACCTGCCAGCCCCCAACCATCAGCTGCACTCAGCAATGGAGGCACAAGAAGACACAGCCCTGAGCCATCTCCTGGAGCACAGCTTACTGAGCCTACACTACAGAATACCTTATCCAAAGTGACGATCTTTCTTTTATAACCCCTTGTGACTGATAACACTATATCAACTGGCTCCTCACATGTGCTGACATGGAATACTGTTCTCTAAAGGTGGTTACACACTGGTGTTTGCATACGTTGGGAGGTACACAGCCAGCAGCTGCCCCTACTGTGTATCCCCTGTTGGCCAGCAGCCATCTATTGTGTATATGTGCATTGCTAATAAAAAATATGTATATCTTATAGCCTACATATTGTAACATATTGTTTATATGCTTTGATAAAGTGTGTTCACTAGACCAAGTGTGGAATCTATTGCAAATATGTAAAGCTCCCGTCACACACGGCAACAGCAATCCTGACAACGATAACTATCCTGTAGGGATCGTTGGTGCGTCGTTATGTGGTCGCGAGTGAGATGTCAAACAGTCAGATCTCCCCAGTGACTCGGCAACGATCCGGAATGATAGGAAGTCATTGGGAATTGTCACTCTCTGGCGTAGTATTGAGATCGTTGGTCGTTGTCCCTTTCAAACACAGCGATGCAGCTATCCCAGCGGGAGCGTGACTCACCGTGACTGGGGTGTTCACGTCGCAGGCGTTGACTCTCCTCTTGTCACGGAACCGCGCCTGCGGCTGTGAGGCTCGGTGGTCCAGATCAATAGGGGGGATGGCGGAACAGTAGGGATTAATTGTCTTCGTGACGCCACCTGCGGGTGTTCTGGTAACGGTACCAGCGCTGCTAGGCTTCCGGGGGATGTTAGGCAGCAAGATGGGACGCTCCCCACAGGATGAGCGGGAGTCCCCGGAGCCGGGAGCTGCATAAGATGTTGTGAGGCAGCTGCGGTAGCACTGCTGTTAGGCCCAGGAGTCAGACACAAACACGCCAAAGTCTTTTCAGTACCTTTACTGGTGGTTTTCAGGTACGCCAGACCGGGTTCGTGAAGTTAACACTCCTGGAGGTTCAGAGCAAGCAGTTTGTGTAGGCTTCCTTCTCTCTATACTTCTGGTGCTAAGGTCGGGTGGATGTGGAATCCAGCCGGACCGGGCAATGTGTTCAATAGAACGGATTTCACCTGGTTGTCAGCACTGAGGGCACTGTAAAAGGGTGATGACAATTCTACCTTCTTCCCTGGGCTCTCGTTGGTAGGTGCGGCAGGTGAACAGGGGGCTAGACTCCCTGTGAAGTATGCTGGTTCCCTGTGGTGGCTATGTAGCTTCCACAGCTTCGGTTCCAGTAACCGGTTATTAAGGGAGAGAGTGATGATCACTCTGGTGTCCCTGAGAGGTGTTCTCCTTCTTCCTCTTCTCCCAATTGAAGGGATTTTCTCACTTGCTAGCTGGCTGGTTGGGCCTAGTGTGTCCCTCATAGGATGGAGGTTTCACACAGGCTGGCAGCTCTTGTAGCGACTGCACACACTCTGAAGTTTCTCCCTCCAAGACTCTATTTATAGGGGGAACTGGCTCAAAGTTACCAGTGGAGCTCCCCCTAGAGGCTCGGGGTGAAACCAGGTGCTCTAAGGTGTTGTAAGTGTTGTTTGTTATTTGTGAGTATTGCTTTGCTGTTACTCCAATTGTGCCCTAAGGATTTCTGTGGTGCCCAACAAGGTGCCAGGGTGCCACAAGCGCAGCAACCTAAAAATGACCCAGAACACTTTGTAACGATCAGCGATCTCACAGCAGGGGCCTGATTGCTGCTAAGTGTCACACATAACGAGATCGTTAGCGAGATCGCTGTTACGTCACAACCTGTGACGTTACAACGATCTCACTAACGATCTAGTTCTGTGTGACGGGGGCTTAAGATAATGTTAATTGTTCTATGGTCTTTGAAGCTGTGTGTTTCAAAGATTCATAATCCTGATTTGTACACAAGTGACCACTGTGATATTTGCTTTGACAAATAGTACTATTGTAACCAAAATACTACGTTCAGATATTGGTTGTCCACTTACCATTATGTCCCATGAGAAATACACAGATCAATTGTCTAAAATAATGTTTATAAGTAAACTTATCGAGATTACTGAGTCTGGCCAATTCGGTTTTATCGACAAGTCAAACTTATAAACATTTAATCAGTTTTATGCTTCCATTGTCTAAGCCTTATAAAAGTCGCTGGAATCATGATACAGACAGAAGCTGAGACTTCTCCAGGAGTTCTTATAAGCTCCTAAATAAAGAAGTAATTTTGTGTACCTGTATTCGTTTGACGTCCGAATACAGTGTTGTGTTTTCCCACTGAGCTCTCCTGTCGTCAACGTGCTTCTCCGATTGATGTTCCAAGACAAGATGATGCGTTATAACTCCGTGGTGATGTGATGTAAGTAAATACATAACCTTTAAGTGTTGATTATACCAATAGTGTATACAATATCATACTGTATTTCTAATTTTATATTCTACATTAGCCTTTTTAATAAAATTACTTGATTACCTTCTTTAAAGCTGTATCCGAGCCTGTTTGACAAAACTATTGGCAAAACAATATGGTCCACAGTATTCTACATTGTGTACACAGCTAACAGCAGTCTCTATGGTGTATACAGCTAGCAGCAATCTCTTTTGTGTACACAGCCGGTAGCAGTCTCTGTTGTATACACAGCCAGCAGCAATCTCTACTGTATATACAACCCACAGCACAACAGATCTAGCCTGACAGCAAACCAGCCCAGGGAGATAGAGATGCCTATAGCCCCATACTGCCATTGTCTATGCAACCCGAATCATGTAGCCCCCCCCCCCCCCCCCTCCTCAACAAGCATGATTTGACCACAGACACAAGTGGGGCTGATGTGGAATGCCGCCACCTACCCTCTAGTTAACTGTCAACCTACACTGGAGCGCCACAGACGTGCTGACCAGTCAACATAGTTTTGCAGGCCTCCCACCTCAAACCTCTGATGACTCCCTAGTTTACTGCCTCCTAACAGTGGAATGCCAAGGTAACACAGGCCCGTCAACATAGATGTACCAAGATAGGGTCAGGTAGGGATAGATAGGGATAGGTAGGGTCAGATAGGGTCAGATAAAAAAAAAGAAAAAAAAAACATAGATGTACCAGCTTCTTCCCCCCAAATGATGTGGAAGCTCTCCAAACCTATAGGACAATATTTTATACAGACCTCCACAACAAAAGGAACATCGCCTCAGAATGCAAATATATCAATGCACAACCCAGCTCCAGCCACTAGAAGCCCCTCAAGGAAGATTAAAGAAACCCTTGGGAGGCAGTCTCCTGCCTCCCTTTCTGGATGCTCCCCGCCATCAATGCTTAAAGATGCCACACCAGATCTCCACACGCGAGACATTACTAACTCTACCTCACAAGTACTGCTGTTCCCTCTCGGTGTGGAGCCCCTAAAAACCAGGCCTGCACAAACGCAGGCTACCTTAGACCTTCAGATACTGAAAGACTTGATCCAAGCTTTACCAACCAAGCAGGACCTTTTCGACCTCGCCCAAAGAATCGAAACCACCCAACATCAGTCCATCAACAACATTAAAGGGGATATTGAGGAACTGGCAACTAGTACATTAGCGACCGAGGTACTTCTTAAAGACTTCTCAAACCAAGTCTTCACCCTCACAGCAAAACAGAATACAATGCATTCAAGAATGGAGACATGGCTCTCCTACTATATGACCAAGAGAATAGAGGGAGGAGAAACAACATCCGAATTAAGGTGCTCCCTGAGGGGGAGGGCAGAGAACCTGCAATCCAAAGTGTAATCCCTCTTCCAAAGCGTGACGGGCCGAGCACCTGAGGACCACTACCAGTTCGACAGGGTACACCGCGTCGCCAGGAGAGGCCCCGTGAATCCTGCCAAGCCGAGAGACTTACTGTGCAGACTCCATTACTTAACTGACAAGGAAGACCTCCTTTGAGATGCCTGGAAGTCTGACCAGATCGTCTTTAACGGCTCTCCTGTTCGGATCTTCCCAGGTGTCTCAGCCCGCACCCTGCATATGAGGCACCTCCTTCACCCCCTTCTAGTAAAGATCCTAGACGTCACAGCGTCATATAGCTGGGGACATCCCTTCCACCTCATCGTCTGGAAGTAAGACACCATGTTCTACCTCCACACCCCAGAAGACCTCCCTGCTCTATTTGATCTTTTAAAAGGGATGCCATTCCTTGCTCTGGACTGGCTGAAATGACGGGCTCGGCGTCCTCAACAGCCCCCTCTGAGGAATGGGGGCTCGGCTCCCCCTGACGCGGTTTGATTTTTCTTAGATCTCTTTTCTCCAGAGTAGGTCAGTCCCAGGTCCCTGCTCTCCAGATGATGTCCCCCGTGGGCCTCTCCCCCCTGCCTTTTTTCTTCTTCCTCTTTTTTTTCTCTTCCCCTTCCCCGCCTTCCTCCCCTCTCTCCTCCACCTCCCTCTCCCTCTCTCTATCTCTCCCCTTTCTCCCTCTCCCCTTCTCCCCTACTCTCCCTTCTTTCCCCCTTTTCTCTCCCCCTTGCCCCCTTTTGTCCCCATCTTTTTTTTTTGTCTCCACCCCCTTTTTTTCTCTTCCCCCCCCCCCCCCCCCCCTTATTTTTCTCTCCCTCTCCCCGTCCCCTTTTTTTGCTTTTCTTCTCCTTCTCTTACCCCCCTCATTCTCTCCCTTTCTCCCCCTGACTCTTCCCCCTCCTCTCCCCTCACGTGATTTACCCTGAGACCGACCTACCTGGTGCCTGCGGTTCAAACAGAGACACTAATCTTGCTGCTTACTAATTTTCCTGTATTTTGATGGCACAGATAATGTTACTGTTTTTGTTACGGCTCACACTTCCGCTCAACATGGGTGTATCAAGACCCTACAGATATAGCCATCGCCCTCCCTCTGGCCCGCCAAGAGGTACAATCTCACCCAAGATAACAGCACAGGCTCATCTTATTGACTTATAGGGAGTCGCAGTTCCCACGGGCAGGCCCCCCAAGTGTGCTTTGCATTGTTTTTTACTATTATTGTTTTCTTTTTCTTTTATTTTTGTGATTCCTCTCCGCTTTTTGGAGCTTGCCTAGGATTTTTTTTCTTAGAAAAAGGAAGGTTGACATAGCATTCCTTCAAGAAACCCATTGCTGTTCGACTAAACCTTTCAAGCTCTCCGACTCTAGGTTTCTTACGGTGTACCTAGAGCCTCCCCAGACACGAAATCCAGAGGCTTGAGTATTTTCATCTCACGGGTGATTCCTTGGGAATTTCTGGACTCCCATGTGGACGAGGAAGGCTGCTTCCTCATGGTCAAAGGACACATTGCCTCCCAAAAGGTAACTTTGGCATCCCTCTATCTCTCAAACACGGGGCAGGGCCAGGCACTCCTAACATACTTAGACCACCTGGCTCCTCTGACTGAGGGCCTATTGATCCTGGGCGGGGACTTTGACATGATCCTTGACTCCACCCTAGATAATCGCAAAAGCATTTCCTCAACGCCACAATTCATTCAAAAACACATAATGTCCTGTCTTCAGGACCACCAGCTGATAGATGCATGGAGACTCTTGCACCCAACAGACTGGAATTTCTCCTACCACTCGGCCCCCCCATCACACATAAGGATAGAATATTTTTTCATTAGACATCAGGATATATCCCTTCTCCGAGGAGATAAGATCGATAATATTGTCTTCTCTGACCACGCGATTGTCAGTGTCTCCATACTCCTACAGATGTTCACACCAAAACAATGCCTGTGGCGATTGAACACCTTGCTTCTGGATGACCCAGTGATAAAAGCGGAGATCCAAGACACTTTAAACTTGTTCTTCATCACCAACATGACTGAGGATACAGATCCTTGGTTGGTGTGGGAGGTACACAAGTGCATGGTCAGGGACCTCCACATAAAACATGTGGCTAGAGTGAAGCGGGAATGCGCGGAGGTGTCTAATCTACTAAAGGAGATTAACTCGTTAGAGAGATCTCACAAGAGGTCCCCCACTGAAGCACTGAGGAGGACACTGACAGTCAGGCGTGAATCCCTAAGATCTATTTTGACTCACAAAGCAAAGGCCATGTTTACCAAATGCCACCACTTCTATTAAGAGCATGGCAATAAAAATGGCAGAACCTGGCAAGAGCTCTAAGAACCCAAAGGTCAACTACCTATGTTCCCTCCATCGTTGACCAATCGGGTCAACACACCCAGACCCTCACAGGAATAGCAGATGCTTTTAAACAGTATTACAAGGCGCTCTATTCAGTCAATAAAGACATGGGAGGAACGCAACATACCGACCTTAGAAACGGAATCCTAGAGTATATAAGAGGCTCGAGCATGCCTGCTCTACAGAGGGGCAAGGCGAACGCCTTAGAACAGCCATTCTCAGAGGGCAAACTTTCTACGGCCATCAAAAACACTACGCTGGAGAAAGCTCTGGGTCCCAACGGGCTCACACTGTCCTATTATAGATTGTTCCTACAATCCCTCTCCTCACACCTACAGACATTAAATTATTTGTGAAAATGCTGGCCTCCAGACTAGCTCCTTCCTTGCCGCCTCTCATCCACCCTGACCAAGTGGGCTTCGTAGGGGAGAATGTACAAAAAGTAATCCAAACGGTTACCGAATTGACCACTGACTTAGAACCGGCCCTCGTCCTTTTACACCACAATGACATCCCAACGAAACGATACAAGAACTCGCTGCTACATCATTTAATTACAACAGCCAGAGCCTGTAACCCCATCCTGTGGAAAAAAATACCCCTTTCACATTGGCTATGAGGTTCGCTAAAATAAACGAGATGATGCTACTCGAAGACCTCACCTCTATCATCCAAAATTCCCAAGACCGGTTCATTAGAACCTGATACTACTGCTCAGAATGTAAAGGTTCGGATGACTACACCTCACTCATAGAAACGGGTTGAGTTACGCTGTGAGCTCTTCTATGTATCTGTTCACCCCCTCCCCCTCTGTTTTTCCTGCACTGACCCACCCTGACCCCTGTCCCCCTTCTCCACTTTTCTTAAACTTTCCTATCACTTCTCTCCTTTCCGCTCAAGCCTCCATTCTGTCCCTTAAGTTTTTTGTTTTTTTTTTAATTCTAACTTAAGCCTTAGCCCCTTCATACTTTTACGCCAGACTGGCGAGGATAAACTGCATACATGAAGCTAGGTGATGCCTCCTGGCTGGAGGTCGGCATTAGCTCCACCGGTACTGCTGCAGTCCAAACTCCTAATCTCTTCTCTTGCTCGCTGATACACAATACCACGCATGCCTTAAAGAGGACCTGTCATCAAACCAGGCATGGTGATCTAATTACAGCACTGGATGCAGGATGTCTGCAGCATCCAGGCAAGGGGTCCCCCAGCACTTACATGCTGCAGCCATTAAGGAGGTGGGCAGAGGGGCAGGGCCAAACGGCAAGTTCTGAAAAAAAAACAAAAAAACTTTGTTTAATGCTGCTGAAGAGGGAGAGAATGATTGGCAGCGGTGGGCAGATTAAACATGCAGGGGGTGTGAATCTGCCTTTCGGCTCCAGCCTCTGGCCACCTCCTTAATGGCTGCAGCATGTAAGTTTTCTAAGTGTATTATCTCGGGGTACAGGGCTGCTCAAGTTCTGGGTGACCCCTTGTCTGGATGCTGCAGACATGCTGCATCCAGTGCTGTAATTAGATCACCATGCCTGGTTTGGTGACAGGTCCTCTTTAAGTGTTACTTGTCATTCTTGAAACCTCTGTACGCTACTATGTTCACTGAAATGCTTCTTCTATTTTGATATCAACTTCAATAAACTTAAATTTATAAAAAGAAGAAAAAAATTGTCTATGGGCTTAAAAAAATGGACCAGCTAAAAACAATGCAAAAACTGATGTTTTTTTTTTTTTTTTTGAAAAGCTGATCCAATTTTGCAGTTGAAAAACAGATTCTCACAACATGGAGCAAAAACGCTGTGTCTGAATGTAGACTTGGAGACCTTACAATAGTGGAACCACTAAAGTGCGGCAATAAAAAAACTAAACGCTGGAGTTATGATTTAAATGACTATTGGGGTATGTGCACATGTCGAGTATTTGGTTGTACAGTAGAAATGTTCTTGTTTGTGTGTTTAGCCTGAAAGCTACAGGTTTCCAAACTTGTCAAGTGGTTAAAACAAGTGATTCAAGCGGCTTCCGCTTAAAAGCTGCTCACTATTTTAGGCATACAGGTAATAAAAAAAGTAAAAATAAAGGTAACAAAGACACAACAAAAAAAAAAACATCCAAAAAGTCACCAGAGAAGAAGCCGGCAGTTCCTTGTAGCGTCTTCTACTGCCAATAGTCAGCGGGATCACCCGAGTGTATGTGACTATAATGGGATTGCATGCTATACCGGGGTCACGACGGGACCCATGGCTGGCTGTAGTGATCATGTGAAGCCGATAACCACTCCAGAAACTTCTTACATGGGATCTTTATGATGTTACATCGTCATCTTCTCCCCATTAAGGTCTTTACAATATCGGATCCTCTTAGGGGGATTTTCTATATAGGGGTGCGCTCACATCTGCAAAAATACTGTGAGTGCAATCCGAGAAAACAAGATGTTTAACAATAGTGCAAGGCATACAGTATCTGCAAGTTTTTTTTCTCTGTGAGAAACGTGCCGAGGAAAAATGAGTGAACCCGGAAGCAAACAGCGGAATACTGGTAAGCCAAATCTAACTATCCTATTAGCTATCTCATTATCTTTCCGATTTTCTATCTATTGGTCTATATGTCTATCTGTTCTAACTTTCCTGCGGGCAAGGCCATGTTAAAAAAGCATGTCATACGCAAGTCATACTTATGACATGCGCATGACATACGGGTGCTAGGTGCGGGAAAACCGCACACTGGCATGTCATATGGGTGTCAAAACACATGACACATGCATGACACTCTGCTACATTTCTTGTTGAGATACGCAGTGGGAATAAATATACAGATAAGAGAATTTTCCTGATTGACCTGTAAAGGATGGCTAGGCATAGGGGCAAGATGTCGGAGAGGATATTACACCTCACCCTATCGATCCTCTTCCTTGTTACTGGAGAGGTGAGAGATTGTGATGACAATGTCACATGACATCATTCTTATCTATGGACAGAATAACAGATGACAGATCTGGAGAGGTGAGGACTCTGGAAATGTCTGGAGACTGGAGATTTATTAATGTGTCTCTCCATAACCAGGATAACACAGTAGTGAAGAATAAAGATGAGCGAACTTTCCCCAAACATGCTCGCTAATTTCAAATTCGGCACCAACATTGCAGATTCTGTGATCTGAAACCCCAGCAATTTACCAAAAAATCACCAAATGTGGCCTTGTTTGGGGAAAAAAAAGCTCAAAATTTAAAATGGCCCTAAACATTCCCTGATTGTTTGGGGCAAAAATGCTCGCCCTGAAAATCTGGTGGCTGGAAATAACACCGAACCATTATGGTTAGGAGTGTTCCCAGCCATCAGGTCTACTGTTTTTCTTCCACCTGTAGAATTTTTTTAAAGTATTAAAATAATTTTTTTAAGCTTCCTGGAGTTTGCAGGTGTTTTTGACACCTGGAGGGTGTGAATTTTGGAAACTGTGCCAGATGTGCCAGCAGCTGTGAAGACCAGGAAGCTTACACAATGTCCTTTAAACTTCTGTTTTAGAGAGCTTAATTTATTTTTATTTTATTATTATAATTTTTATTATTTCATTTTTTTTTGGGAGAGCAAACCTTTATTATTGAAGAGGGTCAGCAGCATGCGAGGCCATCTCTTCTACACTTATGTGATAGCAATTCATACAAAAATAGCATATGGCCATTATATGCTTCACATACATGGGTCTTAAAGGTCTGTTCACACTCATGTAACACCATACTATGGATATTGCTTTTTGGAAATATGCAATTACTTTATTTCACTTCATTCCATACATTTAGAATGCAGACTTTTGACATGTGCTCAAGTGTGGTATGTGTATCATTAACACTGAACTTGTCCTTGCATTGCTACCCACTAGCATTATTCAGCAATCCAGATGAATTGGTATTGAGCTGAGTACACTTATTTGTTTTCATGCCCCCTTTGACCCCTTCCCCCCCCCCCCCCTCGCGAGACCCTCCAGCACCAGAGTACCATGTTGAACTACAACCTTCATCCCAGGCAACATTCAAAATGTTGCTCAAGTCTTTCTACTGTGAATAAAGAGAATGCTGACTTAAAATGACATGTTGTTGGGTCACTGACCCTCTTAGTTGGCATTTTGTCCTAAGAAGAACTTTGTGTTGTTTTTCAGTAAATCAAAGAGTGAGTCTTGTTTTCTGGTTAATTTTTATTTTGTCCCCTCCCAAGTTTATAACTGGTTGTGCTCCCCCTTGCTTGATTAGCTGGAATGTATGCAGCTTTTGGGCTACATCTCTAAAGCCCTTAGTGAACTCTGCTCTTAATGAATTTTGCACCATTGTAATGGAGTCTGCTGATCCTTGTGCGACTTTCCTTATATATTCTGTGTTTATTCATATATATTTGTTTGAAACTTATAGTCTGTGCTACAGTAAAGTGTTTTTTTACTTCACTCATTGTGTGCTGGACTTTTTCTGCAAAGAGGTGCTTTGACACTGCCTTACAGAGACTGGCGAACAAGCCGCAGGCCTCTGGCCTGATGGTCTGAGGTATGTGTCATGTGTTGACTGCTTCGCGGTCCATGTTTAATGCTGCTGTATTTTAAATTAGAGTTAATTTCCATGGCACATCTGGAGTTATTGCCAGAAGCTGTGATGTGTGGCTCTGCTGGTATAGGTGGGGGTGAGTGTCAGATCATTCAGTTCTCCCCTCCCTCAGCCTTTATGTAGTTCCACGTCCTTCCACTAGGTGTTGCTGATAGTTTCACTCTGCTTTGACTGTGTGAGCTGATAAGACATCTGTGTACTCATGCTGAAGCTTCTGGGTGCTTTTCCTTTTGTGGAAGTTGCTGTATATCCCGGTCCATGGTGTGAAGGTGAGGGGGGTAGGACAGGGATGCTCGAGCAGCCTAGCAGGTTGGTGGCCAAGACCTCTTCAGCATTAGAGGTACCTCTGAATACAGGGTAAGCCAGGGACCCCAGCCCATGAGCCAGACTAACTACCCAGTTTACCTTGCCCGTTATTGCCATCCTGCTTCCCATTCCCGCATCCATTACACTACAATCCTTGACAATATGGAAAAGCAAGACACTACACACACTCCTGTACCACAGAGTTTATCAAGTGCAGTCCTCAAGGGCCGCAAAATGTGTGTGTTTTCAGGATTTACTTACCATTGCACAAGGTTGCTGGAATCATGACCTCTGTAGGTGATGAAATTAGCACCTGTGTAATGCCAAGGAAATTCTGAAAACTCCCACTGTTTTCAGACCTTGAGTACTGTAGTTGGCCACCCAATGCCCTAGACGTTTCTGTGGAAGTAGCCAGGGGGTAAGAGGAATCCTTGAGCCCTTTCACCACAACTGTGGCTCTCCTTGGACCCTCTTAGGCCCTGAGCATTGTTTGATGCTTTTCTGACACAGATTTTGAGATCTGCATGTCTATCCTGAGGCCAGCAAAGTTTGACAGTTCAGAAGTGCTGTGCCACGTTGCTTTTCTTTTACCTTGCACATGTGATTCAGATATCTATCTTTATTTTTTCTGCCCCAAAATCTGCAAGGAATACAAACCACATTTGCACAGCACTTTTGAACGCTCTGAGACTTTGCTGGCCTCAGGATAGACATGCAGGTTTTGATGGAGAGTCTCAAAATCTACATAACAAAAAGCATCAAACAAAGCAATGTGGGCACAGCGCCTAGGAGGGTCAACAGAGAGCGCCAGTTGTGGTAAAAGGGCTCAAGGATTTCTCTTTCTCCTGACTACCTCCACAGAGACTTCTAGGGCATTGGGTGGCCAACTACAGTCCTTAACGGCTCCAACAGTGCAAGTTTTCAGGATTTCCTTAGCACCTCTGCAGCTGATTAAATTACCACCTGTCCAATTCTAAGGAAAACCGGCAAGATATATCTGCTACATCTCGCTCGATATTGTGCCTCTCACGGTACGGCTACTCCATTATCTCAGGTTATCTCCGGTTACACAGTGGGATACCCTGCTGTGTGATACCCGATGTGTAACCTAAGGGTACCTTTACACGCGGCAACTTTTCTAGGAATTTCACTGGCAACTATCTTGTTCTATCTTGTTGCCGTGTACAAATGTAACAATGTCTCCATGATTTCACTGCAACCAGTAAGTTGCCAGTGAAATTCCTAGAAAAGTTGCCGCGTGTAAAGGTACCTTTAGAAAACCTCAGGGAAGTCATGAGGGTGTCTGAGGTACATGAGCGGGCCCGGATGGATGATGACAGGGCACTGAAGCTTCCTAAGTAAATGTGTAGAAAGATGGCCTATGTGTCAAAACAGCGGGGCTCCACTGTATAACGATTTAAGCGGTGTTTGGCAGCTTTTGTGCCCCTTTTGAAGGTGTTTTATGGGCCCTTGATTTTGCCACCCATTGATTTTAATGGGGTTCGGAAGTCTGCCGAATAGTTTGGCAATCTACTTGGCGAATATGTGCCTGTTCGGTGAATCAAACTGAACCCAAACTTTAACTGGTTCGCTGATTTCCATATCTAGCGAAGAAGACCTCTAGGGAGCGCTGTCGGGACCCTGTGTCTGGGGGATGGGGAAGACCCCTGAGCCCAATCACGGGGCCTCCACCTCACCCCCTGATACATGAGGACATCAATGACCAGAAGATCCTAGAACTCACCTACAAGATGATTGAGCTGCTGACTGGAGAGGTGACACTGCTGGGAATGCTGCTGGGACATTATACAGTAACGCTATGAAGGGATCGGGGGATGACAATGGTATCATTGTATGTGTCAGGTTCCTGTAAGTTATCAAGATGTCACCTTTTATTTTTCTAGGAGGAGTGGGAGTATTTAGGATACTAAGATCTGTACAAGGAGTTCATGATGAACGTTCCCCAACCCCTCACATCACCAGGTAATAGACAGGACTAAATACACACGGCCTATAATGATCTGTATGTAAAGAATGAATTCAGTCCCTGTATGTGTCTCCTCCAGGTCTATCCAGTGAGAGGACAACATTAAAGAGACGCCTCCGTCGTCTTCTTCCAAAGGACTGTAAACAAAAAGATCCCGATGTTCCTCAGGATGATCAGGTAGATGGAGAGAAGGTGTGATGAAATCTCGCTATGATGTGTAGACGGCTGTGAAGGTCTTGTGTTCAGTCTTGTTTTAACCACCAGTATTATACCCTGAATGGCCAATTTATTAGAGACATTGGTCATTTTATAATATGAACTTTTCTGTATGGAAATTATACATAATCTGCTGCGTTCCACAGACACGTTATCAGTTTTTTGTGGATCAGCTGCATTGCAAATACAATTAATATATATCTGTTCCATAGAAACATACCAGAAATGTTCCAGAGGGTAAAAGTTACCACTGTAAATTGAGTGGGATCTAAGGAATAACCTTTCTCCTTATGGGGAGTGACACATCAGGTCTGGCGTGCAAGTATGAGAAGATTTAAATAAAGCTAAATATGCAGTTTGCGTATTCAAAGTGGACTTAAACTTTAGTGCCACCAATTGGAAGTAGCAATCAATAAAGTCAGTATAAACCCTTTAACGGTGACTGTTAGCGGGCAGAGCAGGGGTTGTGTGAGCGGGAGGTGGGGGTGTCTGATCAGGCAGAGTGGTGGCTGTGTGAGTGGGAGGTGTAAGCAGGCAGTGTGGGGGCTGTGTGAGCTGGCAGGGGGTGTGAGTGGGCAGAGTCAGGGGTGGGGCTGTGTTAGCGGGCAGAGCAGGGGCTGTGTTAGGGGGCGGATCAGGGGTGTTAGTGGGCGGAGCGGGGGCTGTGTTAGTGGGGAGAGTGGGGACTGTGTGCGGGCAGAAGGGGCTGTGTGAATGGGGGTGGGGGTGTGTAAGCAGGCAGAGTGGGGGCTGTGTGAGCCAGCAGAGCAGGGCATGTGAGTGGGCAGAGTCAGGGATGGTGTTGTGTGAGTTGGAGGTGTGAGCAGGCAGTGTGGGGGCGCTGTCAGCCGGCAGAGTAGGGCATGTGAGTGGGCAGAGTCAGGGGTGGGGTTGTGTGAGTGGGAAGAGCAGGGGCTATGTGAGCAGGCAGAGCAGGGACTGTATGACCGGAAGGTGTGAGCTGGCAAAGAGGGGGCTGTGTTAGTGGGCATAGCGGAAGCTGTATTAGCGGGCATAGCAGGAGCTGTGTTAGTGGGCAGAGCGGTGGCTGTGTGATTGGGCAGAGCAGGGGCTGTTTGAGTGGGGGATGGAGGTGTGTAAGCAAACAGACTGGGGGTTGTGTGGGTAGGAGGTGTAAGCAGGCAGTGTGGGGGCTGTGTGAGTCGGCAGAGCAGGGCATGTGAGTGGGCAGAGTCAGGGGTGAGGCTGTGTGAGCGGGCCGAGCAGGGGGTGTGAGGTGTGAGCCGGCATAGCGGGGGCTATGTGAGCCAGCATAGCAGGGGCTGTGTGAGCCAGCATAGCGGGGGCTATGTTAGCGGCAGAGTGGGGGCTGTTTTAGCGGACTGAGTGGGGGCTGTGTTAGGGGGCAGAGTGGGGTCTGTATTAGCTGGCAGAGAGGGAGGGGTTAGTGGGCAGAGCGGTGACTGTGAGCAACAGAATAGGGGTTATGTGAGCAGGGGGTGGGGGTGTGTGAGCAGGCACAGGGGTCTGTGTAGGTGGCAGGTGTGAGCAGGGTCTGTATGGGTGGGCAGAGGGGGCTGTGTGAGTGTGTGAGAGCTGTGAGAGTGGGCAGAATGGGGGTTGTGTGAGTGTGGGCTGAGAGCGGGCAGAGACTGACGTCACTGACCTGGACTGGCTGGGCTGGCAAATGGCACCAGGCATAGGGCCCTGGCTTTGGAGACCATCTTTACCCATATGTCCAAGGTGCGCACACGTATAATAGCGCCGTGGATTGGGCAAGTCACGGGTCCTGGTTGTATACCTTTTGTCCTGGTGGGGCTTCTGCTGGGTAGTGAGATAATCCTACTCAAGCGGCTGGTGCTAGCAGTAGGGCAGCTGGTACTCCATAAACACATTCCAGAGCACAAGCTCTCTCTTCTCTTGAGGCTTTAGAGCCCCAATGCAGCCTACAACACCTTGGCTCGGGCTACTTGGTACTAAGTTGATTCCCGATTGTCATTGGATCCATGATGTGGTACACAGTTTATTCCTCTAGGTCAAGATCGGCAGGGTCCTCATCCTCCGCATCCTTCTGGCCATCCCAACTGACCAATTTCTGGATCAAATATGCCAAGTGTCAGTGTTCCTGTATTCAATCTTTTTCATCTAGCACAGCTCCTGTAGCGTCCATTTACTGCTAAGGACATATCTCCACTCCGGTCCTCTTTCCATGGCTGAGTTGGTGGGGTTAGATATGGGAGCATCCGAAACCTGTATGACTCACCTTTGGCCTGCTGGGTATGCTATTACTCCTCCCTGGTTGATGAGCTCTTGGACAGTATCCACAAACACCAGTTCCCTGCAGCTTCCCTGGATAAACCTGGCTGAGTAGTATCCGACCATTGCCACCAATTGTGGAGACACAGGTGTCAGTGGGTGCTCTTGTCCGCTGGCCCAACCCCCTTTAGAAAGACCGCATGCACCAGCACTCATCCCAACTGAACACCCAAATTCCTTAACCATGGGAAGAATACTACTTGTACAACACAGGGTGAGGGAACCACACAATGGTAAGGCTTTATTGGATCTCCAACAGTCAAGGGCATATAACACATAACCAAATAAAACACAAAGTGTAACTGGCAATTCTCATCTTTCTGTTGGCTTACCAGGGATTAGAATGTTCGCACCTTGGGGGTCCAAGGTAATTTACTCCAATCCAGCAGCACTCCGCTTTCGGTGGGCACCCACAGAGAAAGAAATAGCGGCAAGAATAGGAAGCTAACTGAGCAAAGCAAAGTCTGTAGCCAGGTGACCGAACTGTCCTAACCTAGGTATCTTCCTTAAATAGTCTCTGGTATGATGACACAATGTTATCCTGGCAGCTGGAATCGGAACCCCAGCCTAGGAATTATGGTATTCAAACTGGGACCACAGCCCTGGATTGAAACCATGTTTTATATTAAGACACAATGTGATCTTCTAGTTGGGGTCGGAGTCCCTAGACTGAGGCCACAATGCAGATGAACACCTGGTGAATGGAAGTAAGTCCTTTTTATATCCCGAGACTACACCTCCGGGTGTATTGCGTTCTTCTAGGATTGGTTGTACAAGGTTGCTACCTTATTGGATGAATTTCAATCCGACTGGATAATGTTTTTAAAATGATGTGGACAGAAAAGGGTTGAGGTTATTCACATTTAGTCTGCAATCCACAAAATAAGACAATGGCGGCTAAGGTAATTTACATTAAATTAGCAGTACCCAAACTTTTGACAATTGGAGACTCCGAAGTATCTGGTGTAGTGGCCTGGTGCAGATTATGTCTGTCTCTTTAAGTACCCCTGGACCTTGAGTAACCTTTTACACTGCAGCTCACTCTTTAGCTACCTTTTTACCATTATTAATGAGTGTCAGATATATACTTTCATCTAAATGCAGGTATTTCTCATTTCTTGTGTTGCAGCACCATCTGCTGGTAACGTGTATGATTTATATATCCCATTGCATTGTAGAGATTTTACATGAGAATTGAGTGGTCAATAGGAGGAGCTACTCCAGCCTTGTCTAGACAAGGCAGAGCTTGGTAAATCCCCAGTCTGGGACAAGATGCCACAGGGAGCAGAGCACACGTGGAGACTCCCTTACCACAAGATCTCCTGGCATGCCCCAAAGCCTGTGATTCTTTTCTGTCTTCCACAGACAGTCTGCTAAAAGCTTTCTACCCTGAGTCCTCACTGTCTGGACCTACATGTGTTTCTGCATGTGCCGTGACAAGCTGTGAAATTACCCAAGGACTCCCAGGTCTGTAGAATACTCTTGCTATATATAATCTTCTGCATAAAGCTACAAAAAGAGTCTGAACATCTTTATAACAACTTATAAGCACTACATCTAAAGAATCAGTTTCCTGAAGCCTCAGAACCATTCCATGTCAGAATCTAACTCTGAACTGTATCTGCCGTGGACTACCCACATGAACTGTTAAGTGTTTCCTCCATGTTGTATTACCCGTTCCTGCGAAACTAAACACAACTGTTCTTCTCGAGACCTATGTCTGTGGTCATTCAATCAAATACAATGGTTCACAGCACCCTGGTGCATATGGGTATCGCTTCTTTTGATAAAAGCTCTACTATTCCAAAGATGAGGCGCACGTCTCAGTCCAGGGAGTCCAACCTGGTTACTCACATGAAATATTCAGTAGAAAAGAAAGCGCCTCCAGACAGGTGGTTCAATCAATGCAAGTTTCTTTATTCCATGTCTGTCACACAGCGACGTTTCGAACCAACTGGTTCTTTCTCAAGCACAAAGTAGTACAGACAAACCATCCTTAAATAGTGTATAACCCACCCCCTCATTAATAAGTGACCAATCTCCATTCAAAATCACAAATATAGAAAAACGGTATAAATACAACACTTTAAAACATCCCCCTAGATCACAATATATTAGCACATTACATCACCATCCATGGATTGTATGCCGATCGCTCAAGAAAGTCCTCATTGTGTAGTTTCACCCATATCCTTGCCGTCTGTCCTCAAACCAAAACAAACGTTCTTTAGCCAATCACAGTACTTGTTTACATGTAGCCATGGGGATCTTACATGGCATGGAAGCGAGCCACTCCTATCAGTGCTTCACCTCCAATCCTCAGCGTCTCCGTACTGGGCATGCTCCAGATTCATCCTCTTCATTGGTGAATTTATTGAGCTACTGAGCATGCTCAGGCGTCCATCTCCGATTGGGCCTCACTCCCCTACGTCAGTGGGAAGGGCCAATCATGGTGTCCGTCATCCACATCACAGTGTACATACACAGATGCCCTCCCTCACTGAGCACAGCTTAACCATTAGCTCTCCACAAGTTCTGAATAAAGCTAAACCTCGTTAGGTATAGATACAATCACTCCAGGCCCATAACAAACATTGACACATTCCCCATGATGTAACTGTGGGGAAATTCATGTCAGTAATGTCCCAATTACAAGTCCTAGTTCTCCCAATGATATATATTGGGGAGATAAGTCTTAACTCCCTCATCTCCAAATATATAAGAATATACTTTATTACCCAATTTAATAAATGTATTCATACCCAGACAAAACCTATATAGTGTCAATGTTGTCATATGTCCCAGAATTTACTAAAGTGCATAACGGAGTCTATATACATTAATAGTTAACACCCAATACAGCAAAAAGGGAGCTGCTAAATAACAAAATACCATCCAATGGTCATAGGTTCTAGCATAACCATAATAACATCTCAATTATAAGTCAAACCCCATAATATTAGTAGCATGCATCAACATCCCCCCCATTCTACCTTATATATATATATACATAAAGTACTGCTGTTATATGAACTTTACTACTCCAATTTGCAAAAGGAAACCAATGCAATAAGTACGGTGCCATATTCCACAATGTATACGTCTGTGGAATATGGCACAGTACTTATTGCATTGGTTTCCTTAGCTGCCAAAAGTATCATCACCATCTCAAATGGTAGAGTACCAGTACGGCTAGTCAACCTGAGTTATGCACTCATCGAGCTATATGAGTTCAATTCAGTTGCTCCACGGTACAGCCTTGACCCAGAAGACATCCTAGATGAAGAAACACTTGCTTGTCAAAAGTCAATGAAAGCCACACCCAAAGGCTCTAATACACCCACTACCTTCTGGAGGAACAAACTTAATATTGGAGATGATAATGCTCCCATCGAACACATCCATGGTGTTACCAAAGTTGCTAAGAACACAGCCAAGCTTTCAGCAAGACTTCTCTGATCTAACGCAAGATCAAAACGGGTGATCATCCTCCTATCAAAGAAAGACACCGCCAGTACCTCCTGCTAACTATTGGCAAGTAAAGAAGCTGTTAAAGGAGATGAAAGAGTCTGAAGTCATTCGAGAAAGTCAAAGCCAATGGGCTGTACCTATTGTCCTGGTGAAGAAGATGGCAAGATCAGATTTTGTGTTGACTACAAAAAGTTGAACAATGTTACGCACAAAGATGCCTATCCTGTCTTGGCTCAGCTGCATACCTCTCCACTCTTGACCTAACCAGCGGTTACTGGCAGGTACCCATGGCTCTTCACGATAAAGAGATGACAGCCTTCACCATTCCGATGTGACTGTACGAGTTTAACGATATGCCGTTGGGGTTATGCAGTGCCCCTGCTACATTTCAGTGACTCATGAAAAGATTTCTTGGTCACCTTATCTTCCAGAGCATTTTGCTGTATCTTGACGATATGGTCTTGTATTCCTGCACTTATGAAGATCACTTACGCCACCTTGCAGAGGTATTCCAAGTGCTCAATGAACATGGCCTGAAATTAAATCCATTGAAGTGCCATCTGCTCAAGCCGAAGTCAACAACCTGGGTCATGTTGTAAGTGCCGAAGGTATTCAACCTGATCCTGAAAAGATCTTAGCTGTCAATTACTGGGACACCCCAAGAACAGTGAAAGAAGTCAGAACTTTCCTAGGTTTGGCAGGCTACTACTGCTGCTTCATACCTTATTTTGCGCAAATAACTGAACCCCTCACAGAAGCTATGAGGTTGCCCTAGAGAGAACTACGACAAAAGACTTCCAATTAATTGGCTTGAACGTCAAGAAACTGCCTTTCAGACACTATAAAGTCTATTGATTTCTCCTCCAATGCTGGCGTATCCTGACTACCGCCATCCATTTAGTCTCTACACAGATGCCAGCTACGAAGGCCTCGGAGCAGTACTATCACAAGTCCAGGATAACAAAGAGAGAGCCATCACCTATGCCAGCTGAACTTTGAGAGACATAGAGAGGAATGATAACCATTTTAGTTCGGTCAAATTAGAGCTGCTAGCTGTTGTGTAGGCAGCCACAGAAAAGTTCAAAGAGTACCTTGCGGCTACACCCTTTACCATCTACACGGACAATAACCCTCTTGCTCACCTTAAAGGGATCCTGTCATCCCCAAATCGCCTGCTAAGCTATCCAAACATGTCCCTGCAGCATAGTATCACTAATCTCACACTCCTTTTGGTGTAGAAAGGCATCCTGTGAAAGTGTAGAAAAATGTTTTATAACTTGCTCATAACTTACTCTGAACCTCTCTATAACAACTTATAAGCACTACAGCTAAAGAATCTGGTTCCTGAAGCCCCAGAACCTCCATTCCATGTCAGAATCTAACTCTGAACTGTATCTGCCGTGGACTACCCATATGAACTGGGAAGTATTTCCTCCATGTTATATTCCCCGTTCCTGTGAAAGTAAAAGCAAGTGTTATTCTCGAGACCTGTGTCTGTGGTCATTCAATCGACTGTGGACACTGTGCAGGGTTGAATAGCAGTGAAAGGAAAGCCCCCATTACTAGGGCTTTACACTGCCGGTAAACAATGAATTAGCAAACATGAGATATAAAAGAGCAAAAGGTCAATACATCTGGCAACATTAAGAACTTTAACCCCTGGCATACACGGAAAAAAGCTGTGTCTTCACACACCGCTTTAAAACATCTCAGGGTTGAGGAAGGTTTCAACATGTAGTGGAATAATAATGTGGTGGATTGCTGATTGTCTAATAATGTGGCCATTCAGTGTATGTTTTCGTCTTGGTGGAGATGACAAGATAAAGGTGATGATAGACATTAGATGTCTGGATCGTGTCACAATGTTCTGGAGACTGCTAGTTAGAATTAAGGTACCGTTACAGGGCACGACAGCAACGTTCTCGGGGGTGCGCGGTCGGTTTTTGCATCATTTCAACATCGCTGGTGAGATGTCACACGTCTAGATATCGTGAACAACTCGCCAACCATGTTGTGAGCAGGTATCATTCGCAAACCCCGCGAACGATCCCAGCTCATTGCTGTGAATCGTTACCACGGTGTCACACAGAACGATGCAGCAGGTTGCTTGAGATTGTCAGGTTTACCAACATGTTGGTAAACCTGTCAACTCCGACCCAACAATTTATCGTTGCAACTTGCCAGAGTCACACGCAACGACATCGCTGGTACGCCTCCAAACCCTTGACGTATCAGTGATGTCGTTGATGATGTTGTGCCATGTAACGGGGCCTTTAGGAGACGACAGGTTGGATTATACAGGAGACCTGCAGATATGTGATATCTACTGCTGTCAGTTTTGATCATCATGTTCATTTATGATCTTTTTTTTTTTTTTTGTTCTTCTGAATCATTTCACACGACTTCCTCACCTGCCTGTGGTTTTTACAATATTTATTTTAGGGTAAGGATCTGCCCCATATTAATACTACAGAGACATATGTGAGGGGTGATGAGTGGTGTAAAGAGGAGATTCCTACAGATAACCGCACAGGTGAGTAGTGACGACTAAATGCTGGAAATCACAGATTCTACTCAGTCATTGGATGGTATAATAATTATGTGAATTTTGCACTGTGTGCTGCAGTTAGTTTTTTTTTTTTTAGTGAGTATTAAACTATCAGAAAAATTTGATGTTGTAATGGCAACCAAATTGAAATGGCATTTTTTGTCAACTCAGACATTCTCTTTCTATTACCGGGTTGTCGCAGCCAATAACTGGCTTAAGTTGAGACACGTTGGTCACTGCTGTGATAAAGGATTGGCTGCAGTGGTCACATGCTCATTTCTGTAGGAACAAAATTCCAGTTCTATACGTAGCGCTTCTAGGGGTGTGGGAAAAAGACTGTATCTGACAAGAACTACTTTATTTTGTATATATAAGCAAATACAATGTATTTCGACTCTGTATAAATGAAGCCGCCATCAGGTATAATAAAAATGTATTATACCTGATGAAGATTTATGCAGTGTAGAAACGCGTTGTATTTGTTTTTAGGCTGCCTTCACACTTGCAGATGCATCTGCAGCGTTTTGCAGATGCATCTGCAAGTATCAGCATGCAGACCGCGGTCCCTATGTTTATAATAGGGCGCACCGCGGTCTGAATGCTCTCATTGATTCCTATATGTGAGCCGTAAGCAGGCGTATGCCTGCTGACAGATCACACACTCCCGCCCCGCACCTTGGACGCAACATCTCGCGTCCATAGTGCGGGCGGGAGAGTGTGATCTGTAAGCAGGCATACGCCTGCTTACGGCTCACATATAGGAATCAATGAGAGCATTCACACCACGGCCGTGGTCTGCATGCTGATACTTGCAGATGCATCTGCAAAACGCTGCAGATGCATCTGCAAGTGTGAAGCCAGCCTTATACACTGAATAAAATGGTTCTTGTCAGATAAAGCCTTTTCCCACACCCCTGGAAGCGCTACGTATAGAACTGGAATTTTTTTCCTATTGTCTATTGCACCTTTACTCTCACGGATGTTCGGATGATCGTTCCGTGGTATCCAGGAAGTGAGCTTCAAGCTGACCAGACTTAATACTATGCTTGGATCTCGCGCGGCGCTTCTTCTTTTATTCTCTTTCCTTATTAGGGAAACTTCTTTGAATGCCTATTTTTCTGAAAGAGAAATGAGGAGGATCTTTTTAAAGCCATGTGCACACATTGAATATTTGGTCCGGTTTTTTTTTACCTCCGTATTTGCAGCCTTAAAACAGTAGTGGGTAAAATACGCAGAAGTGGTGACTTGTTTCTTTTATACTTTTCCTCTGATTGATCCACTCCTGATTTTGGTTTACCATCACTAAGGAAAAATACTGAATGTGTGAACGTAGCCTAACTTTAAATTTAGGATCAGAAGACTAATTTAACCCCTTTTTGCCCTGTGACGTATTGTTATGTGGTGGAGAGCCTCACATGGCGTTTGAGGTGGGCTCAGAAGCTGAGTCGGCTACACAAAGGGCTAATGCCAATACAGATCATGTAGCCAGCATCTGCCGTTAATAGCAGTGATTGGAGTTGCCAGTGATCGCGACTGTTAAGGGGAACCTGTCAGGTCATTCTACGCTCCTCTGCTATCACTACCTTTCCCTGCACCTTCCTAGCTGATCCCTAAACATCCCTGTCTGCTTTAAAAGTGCCCTAAAAAGATTGAGAAAAATTACTTACAATCTCCATCCAGAGACTGGAAAGGCATCATCAGTCCTTCTTCTGTTCCACCTCCTGTTTGAAATTGACGCCTCCTCTAGCTTTCGACATCCCCTCCTCTTCATTTGATTTGTCGGCCTTGAGTGATATAATTTGTGCGTCCTGCTGACTCATCAAACAAATGAAGAGTTGGCAAGGTTTTAAGGGCCATTATCTTTCAGCCATAGATAACCATTGTGGTTGTTGGATGGACTAAGGTGCTCAAAATCTTTTTGACCAATTTTAATAATTAATTGTATTATTTCAATGTATGATAACTGAAAAATAATAAAATCTGTTTTATTCTTAGCAGATATCAGTACCAGGAAGTTAGAAGGATGGCAAAGATCTTCAGATGTTAAAGCAGATGATCATTATAACCTACCAGATACTTATAAAGAGAATTCCATTAAACCAAATGAACCTCCATCCCTTCACAGAAAAGATCAGCCATCTGATTCATTGGGGCAGTTCCAATCTATTGATTTATCAGAGGCTCCTAAGGAAATGGATGAACATCAAAGAGCACACACAAAGAAGACTTTTTTATGTCAAGAATGTGGAACAAGTTTTACTTACAAGACACGTTTTTTTAAGCATCAGAAAATTCAGTCCATAATGAAGACATTCTCTTGTTCAAAATGTAGGAAATCTTTTTCAGAGAAATTACATCCTGTTACACATAAGAGAAGTCACAAAGGAGACAAGCCATTTACATGTCTAAAATGTGGGAAATGTTTTACAGCTAACTCAAAACTTGTTAGACATCAGACAATTCATACAGGGGAGAAGCCATTTCCATGTCCAGAATGTGGGAAATGTTTTGCAGATAAATCAGTTCTTGTAAGACATCAAAAAATTCATACGGGGGAGAAGCCATTTTTATGCTCAGAATGTGGAAAATATTTTATTCAGAAATGGGCTTTAGTTAGACATCGGAGAATTCATACAGGGGAGGAACTATTTTTATGTTCAGAATGTGGAAAATATTTTATTAAAAAATCTAATTTGCTTACACACCAGTTAATTCACACAAGGGAGAATCAGTAGTCATATCCAGATTATAGGAAATTATTTTACAAATAAATGAGTTCGTTATACATAAAAAAAATTATACAGGGAAGAAATTCTTTTTGTGCTCAGGATGTGGAAAATATTTTACACAATAATAAAAAATTTTTAAACATCAGAGAAATCATTTTCACGGTCAGAACGTGGAAAATAGTTTACTCACAAATTTTTTTATTTTTTTTTTAAACACTAAATAATTCACACAGGGAGAAGTCAGATTCATGTCCAGAATATGAGATATTTTACAAATATATGAGCTCTTGTTTGACATAAAAAACAGGGGAGAAGCCATATTGACATTCAGAATGTTGAATGTTGAATGTTTTCATAATGGGGTTATGTCACATGTATATGCCCAAAGTGTACTTCTGTAACAGAGTGATACAGATTGACAATGAACATCATTGTGTACCAAAAGCATACTTTGGGAGGAGCCAAACTACTGTTTACTCGGCTGGCATGTTGGGTATCAGTAGACAGGTGCGCCCACCTTGGGGAGAAAATGTAGATAGGCGGGCTCATGGTGGGGTACAGCATGAAATGTAATACCTTAAGGTCAGGTCTAGTCTACGAATCTGCATAGATATATTTCACACTGCGTCTTACGGCAGACAGGTGCACACACCTTGGGGAGAGAATGCAGATAGGCGGGCTCATGGTGGGGTACAGCAACCCAGGTGTACAGCATGAAATGTAATGCCTTAAGGTCAGGTCTAGTCTACGAATCTGCATAGATATATTTCACACTGCGTCCTACGGCATTCCGCTGCTTATCACATTTTCTTTCTGGACCTCTGACTGTCTCTCTGAAGGCCACAATTTGAGCACAAGTGATGTTGAGCACTGAATGATGTTTAGGAAATGTATCTAATTGCCAATAAACATTTCTTGTCAAAAAGTAAATAGAATCCAAATAACTCATCAATGAGTCAATAAAATATTAAATTTTTCTATTGAGAGTATCACGGCATCTTTAAGGGATTTTCCTGTGCCTCTATACATGATCAGTACAATTCTTCTTGAGGCAACCAGTACATTTCCAGATTGTCTCATCTATTTACCAGGGTCTCCTAATTAGATAAAACCAGCTGAGAATGGAGGGCATCAGCAACTGCCACAATCATGTACAGCAGCATCTACTCGCGACTGATGTCAGATTAAGTATAAAACAAGAGGCACTGGACAGTCCCTTAAGGGGGACGTTCTCACAATGATTTTCTGCACCAATTGTATAAATTAGGTTTCTTGCATTTCTTTTTCATGCATTATTATCAAGTTTTTAACACTTCTTTTTTTGTCTCTTGTTGGTCTGTTTGAAATAAAGCTGCTTTGTTTTGATACTTACTTGTATTCGGCTTTGTCAAAACATTATTGATATACTTATGTGCGGATTCAATTCTTTTTTTGATTAGTTACCACCATATGTATATATTTTACCTGTGTTTTTTTCAGCATTTAATGCAAATCTATGAGAAAAATCTGCATATAAAACTCAGCGTACCTTCAAGTGAAATTGTCAAATTGTTGCGGATTTGAAACACATACTGTAGATCAGATTACACTGAGTATAATTAAGAACAGTGGCTATGAGAGTTCAAAAAATCCCATCCAGTTTGCTGGAAATGTATGATGCTGTGTTTTTGCCAAAATCATAAATACAAGGCGTCAAAAACTCCACTAAAATTTCATTGTGGCCACACAACTTAAAAATTGGCTACCAATCATTATCAAACATCTGCTTTTTTACCTGTCTGGTTGCATCTATGTTTTTTTCTTCTCTAGATGTTAAGATATAGTCATAGACTCTAAGAAGACAGTGTAACATAGGGTCTTATTAAAAAAAAAAAAAAAGTGTATAAATCAGGAAATGTGCTCACCTTGATAGCATGTGACAGTCGCAACTACTGAAGCAACAGAATATGGCTGCAGTATCTCCATGTTGAACTGCTAAGTAACTGGAAGGAAGGGGTTATATATGTGCTTCTGTCTCCCTTTTGCAGTTGTAGCATCTGTAATTGGCTGTTGTGCTCCTCACCCATTGACTGACATCATAGTACTTTAAAAATAAATGAATTTCGCTGTATTTTTGATTCTCAGCACAGGAAAAGCAGACAGCTACGGGCTGCTACCTGCAGCTGCCTGGCTTTAATTTAGCTGGCAATTAAAATACAAGAAAGCTTATTATTTTTTTAAAATTATTTAAATACATTTTTTTTTATTTCGTGGGATTCACCCTATTTTTGATTGCCAGCCAAGTTAAAACCCAGGCACCTGGGGGCTGGGATTCTCAGTGTAGTAAGGCCCAAGTGTTCTGGGCCACCCATGCTGAAAATCACAGCCGCCCCATAAAATGGCATATTCTTTTGTAGCACTAAGCCGAGATTCATAATATGAGTCAATATTAGACCCGCCCTGTATGAATCTCAAGTAAACAGTAAAAAAAACAAAAAAAACACAACATTGAGATAAACACATTTTAATTTAAATAAAACACAAAAGCACACATCACAGGTTCCCATCTGTAATAACCCAAAACGAAACCCTCCAATGATAATCCACAGTTCGACACACAGAAATGTCCAATCACCGCGCACACCACTAAGATAATTTGAGGTGACTTCAGGCTCAGGGTCTTCCAAGTTCAGAGCTGACACGACTCTGCTGTGAACTAGGATAACCCCCATGAACTGCATCATGGTAACCAGATCCCAGCAGTAAAGTGAGCGAGATAATACCAGCCCCTAGCTGCCTAGTGTTACCTTGGCTTGCAATTCAAAACAGGGTGAAGCCCTACGTTTTTTTTTTTTTTTTTTTACAGCCGAGGTAAAAATAGGCTGCTGCGTGTGGCAGCTTGCAGCTGTCCGTTTTATCTGTTTGGAGACTGAAAAATATTGCAAAGCTCTACGCATTTTTTTCCATATATTTTAGACACTATGATGGCCGGTTGTTTGCCATACACCAATGTGAATGGTAAACAAGTACAGACACCGTCCAGATTGGCTGTTGCAATCAGACTGCATTTCCACAAGTGCTCACACTCTCAGAGCGCGAGCGCCTGTGATCGGCTGTTGCCGGTCAGGGCAGTGAATATACATGAAACTTAATGGGCAGCCCCCGAAGTAAGCAGCAGGACACTGGTAAGATCAATGTATCCTATTTATCCTATCATCTATTTATCCATCTATTTAGCTAGCTACATATGCAATCTAACGCATGCTACAAATATGTACAAATCTGTAGCATGACGTTATATTGCATTTGTTTTCATAACCTGAGTGAAAAACGGTGGTAGCCCTGTTAGGGTGAGATACCAAGGACCTTAACTATTTGCTTATCCCTTGTCAAATTAACTTAATCAAGTGCATGCACAAAGTAATGATATCAGACAGAGTCTGATATATAGAGCTTCTCTTGATGGAGTGGGCACACACAAGTGCTTTATTTTTTCAACACCAGCTCTATTTCCAGCACAAAACCGGGTGGAAACAAGGCATAATTGTATGACCTTCGAGCAATCATTGTAGCGTCCTGAGTCATTGCATAGATAAGGTCCTAATTAATCCTATCTTATACAGTTATGCCTTCCTCCTCAGGTATTCTTCCCATTCACCAGAGTGCTGTTTCAAGAGGTGCCACACTGCATCCTTTGTTCACTGTGTAACCGGTTATCACTGGTTGACTTATGGCCCCTTTACACGCAGCTCCAGGTAACAGGTTTTCCACAGGTAACTTACTGGCTGGAATGAAATCATGGAGATATGGTTCTATCTTGTTGCTGTGTACAAATGGAACTTTGTCTCCATGATTTCACTGCAACCAGTAAGTTACCTGTGGAAAACCTGTTACCTGTAGCTGCGTGTAAAGGGGCCATTAGGGTATGAAGTAACATATAAGTGCAGATATCTAATAATATGTATATCAAGGTTATCATAATATGTATCAAAGCGTGAGTATAGATAACATTATATATATATAAATATATATAAATATATATATAATATATATATACTAGCTGGGTGCCCGATGCACATGCATCGGGATTCTAGCAGAGCGAGTCTCTGACTCGGAATGGCCGCTTCGCGGCCAATGCTTCGCGCTGCTAAGGCGACTCGCCATGCCCGCTGCGCGGGCATAGCGACTCGCCTTAGAACTGCTCGCAATGGCCGCTGCGCGGCCAATGCTTCGGGCGTATCTACATGACCACGCTGACTCGCAGCGTGAGCGGACTCAAAAGGGGCAAAAAACCCATTCGTGATTATATAATAGATATATATAATCAGAATATAAGTATAGATATTTGGTACATTATATATCAGGGCTTCATAATGTTTTTTCAGCAGATTTTAGAATCTTATCCATAACAGTCCAAGTTTGCATGTGCGTTTCAAAAAACGCATACTTGCAAATGCATGCCCATTTTGACATGCGTTAGTATGTGTTTATTTTTTAAATGGAATTGCATTAACGCATCCGATACATTGCGTTTGTGTTGCTGTCAAACATATCCGTTCCGGTGCTTATGTTGCTATCCCATAATGCACTGCGCCGCAACGGCAGCAGCGCCATATTAGCACACCCAAGTGATAGGTATGCCAATATGGCGCAGGCTGGCGGTGGCACAGGCAACACAAGCCCATGGTGTACACGCCACCTGCAGACCCCCGCCAGCTTCCCACCGCACCTCTCCCGATGCCGCTGACCCCCCACAGTAGATCCCCACACCCCCCCCGACGCCTGCACACCCCCGCAGTAGACCCCGTCGTCCCCGCTGCTCCGTCCTCTCCGATCTGTCCTCCGCCCTCCTAGCTGTCACAGTCCTCCCTGCTGCTCCTTTTTCCCGCCACTCTGTTCCTCCCTCCTCTCTGTTCCCCCCTCTTCTCTGCTCCCCCTCCCTCTCCGCTCCATTCACTACAATTGCTGGCATTCATTGTGGGCAAACTGGAGCCATCTGTCACTGTACTCCACACAGGGCCCTGTGCATGCATGCTGAGTTTTAGTGTTTTGTGGGTCCAGAACGTGTCTGACTACAGCTCCCGGCAGGCTCAGTGGCGCGCCCCTCTGGCTGTGTTGAGGGAGAAGCCGAAGGTGAGGAGAAGCGGGAGAGGAGGATAGGGAGGCCAGGGAGGAGAGGAGGCTGAGGAGAGGGAGGCCAGAGAGGAGAGGAAGCTGAGTAAAGGGAGGCCAGGGAGGAGAGGAAGCTAAGAAGAGGGAGGCTGAGGAGAGGGAGGCCAGGGAGGAGAGAAGCTGAGAAGAGGGAGGCTGAGGAGAGGAGGCTGAGGAGAGGGAGGCCAGAGAGGAGAGGAGGCTGAGGAGAGGGAGGCCAGGGTGGAGAATGAGGAAAGAGAGGTCGGAGGGGGAGGTTGGGGAAAGAGAGGTCGGAGAGGGAGGCTGAGGAAAGAGAGGCCGGAGGGGGAGGCTGAGGAAAGAGAGGCCGGAGGGGGAGGCTGAGGAAAGAGAGTATACAATGATAACCAGTGAGCCACCATATACTGTGCTAACTACTGAGTCACCTTATACAATGCTAACCACTGAGACACCATATACTGAGCTAACCACTGACCCACGATATACTGTACTAACCGCAGAGCCACCATATACTGTCCTAACCAGGAGCTCATCAAAAACTCACTAGTGAATCATCTAGAATGGAGTTGCGTAAATGAGCTGCATAGAAACATTTGCAGTTGACACTCTCATGTCCAGAGAGCTGGTGCCCAATGCCGGGTGAGGCATGCGAGACTCGTGCAAGTATTTTGCATACAAGTTCTCCAGTGTTTTTCAGGCCTTATGCTTCTTCCCTCTATCCTATGCCACTCTTCAAAAAAAAAGCTACATTCTAGTCACCTCAGCACCAAGCTTTACAGAGTGGAGGCTACGGGGAGATCCTCAAAATATTCAATCCACTCTAGATGGCTCACTAATCAATAAGCTAGAATGTAGTTGCTAAAATTAGGTCCTCAAAAAATCCACTCCAATCTAGATGGCTCACGAATTAGCTAGAATGGAGTTGCTAAAATGAGGTCCTCAAAAAAATCAGGTCCAATCCAATATTGTGAATTATAACGACTTTCCTGGCTGCGTTCTGCTATGCTTCTCCACACGAGGCTCTGTCAACTCTTCAAAAAACTCTATTCCAGTCACATCAGCACCAAACTGTACAGAATGGAGGTCAGTCTAGACAGCATATTAGTGAATCAGCTAGAATGGAGTTACTGAAATTAAGTCCACAAAAAATCCACTCCAATCAAGACTGCGCACTAATTAATCAGCTAGAATGGAGTTGCTAAAATGAGGTACTCAAAAAATCAACTGCGTTCTGATAGGTTTCTCCCTGCTAGTCTCCGCCCACTAGAAAAAAAACTTGATTTCAGCACCAAACTGTACAGAGTGGAAGCTGCAGGGAAATCATTAAAAAATCCACTACAATCTAGACGGCTCACTAGTGAATCAACTAGGATGGCGTTGCTAAAATGAGGTCTTCAAAAAATCCTCTACAATCCAATTTTGTAAATTATGACGACTCTGTCGGCTGTGCTCTGTTATGCTGCTTCTCACAAGGCTCCGTCCACTTAAAAAAAACTCAATTCTAGGCACCTCAGCACCAAACTGTACAGAATACAGGCCACAGGGAGATCCTCAGAAAATCCACTTCATTCTAGTGACCTCACTGGTGAGTCATCTAGAAAGGAGTTGCTAAAATGAGACCCTCAAAGTATGGCTACGGGAGGCCCTCACAAAATCAACTCCAATCTACATGCAACCCACGCTAGATGCATGGCTGTTCTGTGCTTATAGAACCCGTGACGATGTCACAGTCATGCGATCAGTCAGTCACATGATTGGCTCCTTAGTGTATTCAAGGACTGCATAGCTCCTGTGAGGGCCACCCCAGGGGCGGACCTACCGTGGTGCAGCTGGTTCAGCTGCACCAGGGCCCCGATCAGCTAGGGGGCCCCTCAAGCCTGCAGGGGGGGCCCCCAGCCAACCCCCATGTCCCTGTGTCAGAGGAGAGTGGGTTAAGTGAGGGAAGCTTCCTGCTTCCCTCGGCTGATCTCGCCCCTCCTCTCCTCTGCCTCCACGGCTCCCAGGACTGAGCGGCATGGCGCAGGTAGGAGATGCAGAAGCTATAGCGCAACACCCCCTGCCGACATCCACTAGCACCCTATCAGCTGCTGCACCAGGGCCCTCTTGGCACAAGGTCCGCCACTGGGCCACCCTATTGTAAGAGTTTAGCACTGAAATAATTACCGTAGCTCCTCGTAAAGACTCTTGAGTTTCCCGAGTGGAGTTTCTGCACAGTCACAAGTGGTATAAATTCCAAAAGAAATGCACACCCTGAACAATAACAAAGGCTTTTTTTTTTTACAGAACGCGTCATTGTTTTATAGTACTTTTACAATATAATGTACTGAAGAACGAGTAATAAAAGATCAATGTGGGATGATGTGGTGAAGATAATGTAATCCCACCATTTTCATTTGGGATTTGTTTTCACATAAGTCATTGTGAGGTGAAGATCACCTGGAAACGTGATTGTTCAGATCAGTTTGATTCCGGCAAATAAAAACACTCATCAATGTTTATTTCTATGGAAAGGGGTTTTGCCATGAACAAAGTTCATTTTGATCAGTAGATCTTGGAATAGTAATAACTTCCACAATTAAATGGGTTTAAAAAAAAATATTCATATGCTGAGATAATCTTACACTGACGAGCAAAAGGGTAACAATGTTATGAACTTTTGACTTTTAGGCTCCATATCTCACCATCCACTGCAGCATTGAATGTAAGACTACCTTCAGTTTATTGACAATCATCTTGGCTGTCTCATGCATGAGTTTAAAAAAAAGAGAAATTTCTGCTGCACACTGACACAAATTTTTATTTTTTTTTGAGAAGTAGCATACTGGCTAATGAATGCTAATGGCAAAGTGTGAACAGGGCACAAGGCACAGTAGAAAACTACTTAAGAGTACATGGAGAAAGAAATGATAACTTAGCTGATGCAATGGCCAAAGCATGTGAGCCCGGTAACCAGCATCAAGGTGTCTCATCCTACCGGGTCCTAACCTACTGCCTCAGCGTGCGGTGTGAATTTGCGTGTATGGGTGTGTATGCCACTGAATGCAATCAAAAACCTGGCAGTAAGGAGGTGTCTAGGACCAAAGTTACAATAAGATGTAGAGGTTCAACATGACTACAGGGCGGGGGAGGGTGCACAGTCAAAAAATATAACTATATTTACAATATGACTACAGGGCACCTAACACAGAGGTGTCGCCAGTCATCATCTATTGTAAATAGTTATATATTTTGACTGTAGCCATGTTGAAACTCTACATTTTATTGTAGCTTTGGTCACAAATTCACACCGCATGCAAAGGCAGTAGGTTAGGACCTGGTAAGATGAGACACCTTGACGCTGCTTATCGGGCTCCCATGCTATGGCCATCGCATCAGCTAAGTTCTCATTTTTTTCTCCATGTAGTTTTCTACTGTACCTTATGCCCTGTTCATACTTTTCCATTAGCATTCATTAGCTAGAATGCTACTTCTCAAAAGAAAAAACTTTTTTTTTTAAGTGTGCAGCAGAATTTTCTTTTTTCTCAATACATTTTTTCTAGCTAGCACCCAACACAGAGGTGTCGCCAGTCATCATCTATTGAAGTTTAAACAGGAATGGTTTCCACGGTCTGCGCTGCTGCTTTAATAAATGTACTCCAAAAGGGTTGTTTCCTCCATCTCTTTCTTTATTCCACCATAAACCAATGTGTTTCAGTGCAAACCTCACACCTTCCTCAGCTGCTAAAGTGCTCAAACTGGTTGTGTGTGACACAACCTGAAAAGGTGAGTGGACCCTTTTGTGACCTATAATCAAGTGTCCTTTTGATAAGGCCCCATCTGCGCCTCTTGTGTCTCCTTTTATCTATAGTCATCATCCATCGTAAATATAGTTAGATTTTTTGACTGTGCACCCTCCCCCGCCCTGTAGCCATGTTGAAACTCTATATCTTATTGTAACTTTGGTCCTAAACACGCCCTTACTGGCAGGTTTTTAATTGAATTCAGTGGCATACACACGCACACAGGCAAATTCATACCGCACGCTGAGACAGTAGGTTAGAACCCGGTAGAATGAGACACCTTGACGCGGGTTACCTGGCTCACATGCTATGGCCATCGCATCAGCTAAGTTCTCATTTTTTTCTCCATGTACTCTTAAGTAGTTTTCTACTGTGGCTTATGCCCTGTTCACACTTTGCCATTAGCATTCATTAGCCACTATGCCATTTCTCAAAAAAAAAATTGTGTCTGTGCAGCAGAATTTTTGCTTTTTTATATATATTTTTTCACAGATGTGTCGCTAATCATGATCTATTGTAATCATACATAGGTTTGACTTGCAACTATTTAGAATATGATTCCTTATTCAGTTGTAATTTCACAGATGTCCTTGCAAGCACTGTGAAACGTGTGTTGCCCGCGGCCTGCTGCCCTTATTCCCTCGGCTCCTATCGCTCCTGTCCGGCCTCAAGGATTCCGGGTGTCGTCCGTCCGCCGACGGCTCCGGGGCGCTGGCAGCCGCCGCCCGCGGATCGGTCGGGTAGCGTCTTCCTTACCGTATGCTCCCCGGGTACGCGCACCTGTCCCCAGCCGCAGGGGTCCAGCACCCTCTGCTTGAGCAACACTGCTCCTCTCACTTCCGGTACCACTGCTTGAGCACATGAAACTGTCTCCAAATCAGTATCTGCTGGAAAGACTGCAGGGATCTTGCTCCTCCCCTCAGCCAATCACCATGCCTCTGTGTCCTGCCAATCAGGACTGCCCTGCTCTGATATAAACCTCCTGTTTCCAATCAGTCGGGGCCAGGGCAACTTCTCCCTAGTGGAGCTGCCACTACTGGTCTGGTCAGGTCGCTCCTTATTTGGTCTGTTACCTGATTTCTCTGTGTTACTTCCTACAGATTCCTGCCCTGCCGGCTCCTCGCTGACCTCCGTGTTCCTGGCTGGTTTCCCGGATCTCTCCAAGCTGATCGCTGTTTCTAGCCTGGTTCCGGATTCCGCGTGTGCCCTGCCGGCTCCTTGCTGACCGCCGTGTTCCTGGCTGGTTTCCCGGATCTCTTCTACGCTGATTCCTGTCTCAAGCCTGGCTCCGGATCCCCTGTGTTCCTGGTTCCCCGTGTTCCTGGTTCCCTGTATTCTTGGTCCCCGTGTTCCCAGTTTCACGTTTTCTTATTGTATCCCCGGTTGCTGTTTTGTTGCCACGTCGCCTGGGGTCGGTTGAACACTCGTGTCCGCTGCATTGGCCCCTCCGAGGTTGGTACCGGCGGGATCCCTGTATAGAGGTTAAGCGCTCCGGGGCCTCCTTCGGTGGGTTTCCAGTGCTGCGACCTTGTGGCTCTCCCCAGGGGCGTGGGGTCTCGTGTTGTTGTTAATAAACCTGTTGACTCTACGGTACTTGTCTGACTCTCTATCACCCGGTATCAGCATCCGCTTTACGCGGTCCAGTGGGTCCACATGTGAGTCCGTCAGTAGGACGTGACAGATTTTGCCCTGGCCATGGACCCCGCTGATACCAGGTTTGATGTCCAAAGAGAGCTATCCGCACTCCGCCAGAGTCACGAACAGGTTGTGGCATGTATCCAGTCTCTAGAGGCCCGCTTGGGGGCGCCCTCTACTGTTGTTCCCTCTCCCTCTTTCCAGGTGCTGAGTCTCCACCAGGACTTGGACCTTCTGCGTGAGTTACAGACTCGGATGTCTTCCCATATGTCCTCTACGGATGATCGGCTTGCCAGCCTACCGAGAACAACAGGAAGCCCAGGTACCGTCCCATCGTGTCTTGTTCCTGGACGGGCTCCTCCTCCGTGTTCCTGGGGAGTCTCCAGCCTTGATCCGGTGGGTTTCCCTGATGACGTCCTGCCTGTCGGTGTCCCTGATGACGTCCTGCCTGTCGGTGTCCCTGATGACGTCCTGCCTGTCGGTGTCCCTGATGACGTCCTGTTCCTCCTGTGCTCGTCACATGACGCCCAAGCAACCGCCCTCGGGTCCCTTCTGCCCTTGGGACCGGGGTGGTGGACGCCGATGCCCCGAGCCCCTGCGCGGGTTCCTGGCCGGTCTCCGTCCGGGGGGGTAGGGGGGGGTACTGTTGCCCCTCGGGGGTCTGCCGCCCGTGCCCGCGGCCTGCTGCCCTTATTCCCTCGGCTCCTATCGCTCCTGTCCGGCCTCAAGGATTCCGGGTGTCGTCCGTCCGCCGACGGCTCCGGGGCGCTGGCAGCTGCATTGGCCCCTCCGAGGTTGGTACCGGCGGGATCCCTGTATAGGGGTTAAGCGCTCCGGGGCCTCCTTCGGTGGGTTTCCAGTGCTGCGACCTTGTGGCTCTCCCCAGGGGCGTGGGGTCTCGTGTTGTTGTTAATAAACCTGTTGACTCTACGGTACTTGTCTGACTCTCTATCACCCGGTATCAGCATCCGCTTTACGCGGTCCAGTGGGTCCACGTGTGAGTCCGTCAGTAGGACGTGACAACGTGTTACACAAGTCTAGTAACCCAAAAAAAGGTGAAGAAACCTCAACTTCAATATCATCATAAGACATGTCGGCTTGAGTTTGCAAAAAAGTATGAAAAGTGGACAGTAGATTAGAAATGGGTGACAGATCGATGAGACAAAAGTCAATAGACTAGACTCTGATGGGTGCAAATGGTTCTAAAAGAAACAATGGAAAAGGGGGGCTAGTAGATCGAGAAATAAAAGGAATGATCAAATTTGGTGGATGAAGCCTGATGGTATGGGGCTGTTTCACAGCCAAAGGTGTTGGATACTTGACAAGGATCGATTGTGGTCTCAATGCTACGCTATATTTGAGAATCCTACAAGAATAGTTACTTTGTACAGTAAACTACTCTAGGTATAAAAAGCACCACAGTGTTCCAACAGGACAACGACCTGAAGCATATGTCAAG
>JARQOC010000006.1:455947771-456012977 GCA_033576535.1 Allobates femoralis | reverse complement strand
AGGGGGGGGGGGGGGGGGGGGGAGGCACAGAGGTAGAGGAGAGAGGGTCAGTGAGGAGTGGTCACGGAGGAGGCAGTGGTGCAGGAGGAGGTAGTGTAGAGGGGAGGAGGGAGCATGGGAAATGTTGGCACGGTGTGACGGGGTTGAGCCAGGAGTGCAAAGGAGATGGCGCCGAGGAGGTTGACGGTGAGGTGGACCGGTGTCCCGAGGGTGTCAGCACAGGAGGAGGTAGGTCAGCACAGGATTGAGGCAGTAGGTTCAGCACAGGATGGAGGCTCAGTGGTCAGCACAGGATGGAGTCAGCAGAGGATGATGTCAGGATGAGTGTCAGCACAGGATGAGGCTCAGTGGTCAGCCAGGATGAGCAGTAGCTCGTGGTCAGAGGACGAGTGTCAGGCGGATGGAGGTCTGGCAGTCAGGATGAGTGTCAGACAGATAAGTGGTAGCCGGGAGGCTCAGTGGTCAGCACAGGATGGAGGCTCATGGTCAGCGAGGAGGATGGTAGTGGTCAGCACAGTGGGTGGTCAGCACATGGAGGGAGGCTAGGGTCAAGCCAGTGGAGTAGTGGTCCGTCCTTTGCAGATGGGCTGATCGGGTTCATCCAGCTGGACAAGCAACGATGAAGGAGTTGTTGTCCACAGATGGAGTTGCAGTGGTTCTCGGGCAAGTGGGTCCAGTGGTAAGAATACTGAGGCGTTTAGTGGTAGCGCAGAGGAGGCCATTGTCATGAGAAAGGTAGGAATGTAATGCGCATGTAATGAACTAATATTTTATTAGGTGGTCACGCAGGATGGAGGTCAGTGGTCAGCAGACAGTGAGTGGTCAGCACAGGATGGAGGCTCAGTGGTCACACAGGATGGAGTGTGAACAGATGGGGCAGTGTCAGCACGGATGGATGCAGTGGTCAAGGGTGAGGATGGTAGTCAGATGGGTCAGCAGCAGGATGGAGGCAATGGTCAGCACAGGATGGAGTTGGCCAATGGAGTCAGTGGTCAGCACAGGATGGAGGCTCAGTGGTCAGCAGGAGAGTGGTCAGCATGGTAGGCAGTGGAGGCCAGAGTGGAGCAGGTGAGAGGAGTGGTCAGCACAGGATGGAGTGGTCAGCAAGGATGGGGGCAGTGGTCAGCACAGGATGGAGGTCAGTGGTCACAAGGGAGGCTATGGTCAGCACAGGATGGGCTCAGTGCAGCCAGGATGGAAGTGTCAGCTGGAGCAGGTGGAGCCAGTGGGTCAGTCAGCAGATGGAGTGGTCAGCAGGGAGGAGGGTCAGCTGGGCATGTCACGGATGGGGCTTAGAGCAGTGAGGGTAGTGGTCAGGACAGGTATGGTGGTAGAGTGGTCAAGCAGTGGCGTCAAGTGAGATGGAGGCTCAGTGGCAGCGCAGGACTGGAGGTTAAGTGGTCGCAAGGTAGGATAGCTAGCATGGTCAGGAGTCTATGGTTAGTCCCTGGATTCGGGTTCAGTCCCGTGTTGCGGGGCTTCAGTCGCACAGGTGTGAGCTCAGGGTACAGCAGCATGTATGGAGGCTCGAGTGTCAGCCACATGGAATGGATAGTGGTGCACGAGGATGATGGTCAGTGGTTCAGCGCAGGATGGCAGTGGTCAGCACGGATGGAGGCTTCAGTGCAGATGGAGCAGGATGGAGGCGCAGTGGTCAGACAGGATGTCAGTGGTCGAGAGGATGGAGGCTGCAGTGGTCAGCACAGGATGGAGGCTCAGTGGTCAGCACAAGAGGCATGTACGGAGTAGTGGTCAGGCAGGATGGAGGCTCAGTGGTCAGCACAGATGGACTGGTCCCAGACTGTGGTCAGCAAGGATGGAGGTCAGTGGTCAGCAGGATGGAGGCTCAGGTGGTCTAGCACAGGATGAGGTCAAGTGTATCAGGATGGAGTGGTCAGCACAGGATGGAGGCAGTGGTCAGCACAGGATGGAGGCTCATGTCGACAGGATGGAGGTCAGATGGTCCAGATAGCCAGGGATGGAGGCAGAGCGTGGTCAAGGTGCGTGATGGCAGTCAGTGGTCAGCACAGGATGGAGGCAGTGGTAGCACAGGATAGGGCTAGTGGTCAGCAGGATGGAGGTTAAGTGGGTCAGACAGGATGGAGGTCAGTGTGCAGACTCGGTGAGCTCTGGTCACACAAGGATGGCAGCATGGTCAGGCAGGATGTACTCAGTGGTTGCACAGGAGTTGCGCAGGATGAGTTGGTCAGCAAGGATGGAGTGTAGTGGCGAGACAGCAGCATGGAGGCTCAGTGGTCAGCACAGGATGGAGGCATCAGATGAGATATGCAAGGATGGAGTGGTAGCAGATGGTCATGGTCAGCAAGATGGAGGTCAGGGAGAAGATGAGTGTGGGTGGAGCAGTGGTAGAGGATAGGCAGTGGTAGCCGGATGGACGTGGTCCAGATGGTTCAGCCGGATGAGGCTCAGTGTAGCAGGATAGTGTTCAGCACGGATGGAGTGTAGCCGGATGGAGTGTGTCAGCCAGATGGAGGCGTGGTAGCAGGATGGATCAGTGGTCAGACAGAGGAGCTAGGTCAGAAGGATGAGTGGTCAGCCAGGATGGAGGCAGTGGTCAGCACGATGGAGTGGTGCCAGGATGGAGTGGCAGCACGGATGGAGCTAGTGGTCAGCACAGATGAGTGGTCACAGGATAGATGGTCACCAGGAGGAGGTGATGGTCACACAGGATGGTGTGTGCCAGATGAGGTCATGCCAGATGAAGTGTCAGCACAGGATGATCAGTGGTCAGCCAGGATGGAAGGAAAGTGGTAGGGTGGAGGCTCAGTAGCAGAGATAGTGGTCAGCGGATGAGTGGTCACACGGTGGAGGCAGTGTCAGCACAGGAGAGGTCAGCAAGGAGTGGCAGCAAGATGGAGGTGGGTCAGCGAGGAGGCGAGCCGGGTGGTGGAGGCCAGTGGTCAGCCTTGTGACGGGATGAGTGGTACAGGATGATTAGGGGAGTGTCAAGGATGGAGTGGTCACCAGGTGTGGTAGCACAGGAGAGTGTCACGATGAGTTCGCCGTGGGTCGTGTCGCCAGGTGGAGGAGTGGTCGCACAGGATGAGTGTCAGAGGTGGAGGCTCTGCAGCCAGGAGATTCAGAAGGAGAGGGTGTAGAGGTGAGTAGGTCGAGGGTAAAGGATGTGGTCAGATGGGCCAGTGTCGCCAGGTGGGGTCAGTGGTCAGGCGGTGGGTCGGCAGGAGAGTCAGTGGATGGCAGAAGGATGAGTGTTCACACAGGATGAGTGGTCGCCGGATGGGCAGTGGTAACGGAGGAGAGTTACAGGTGTGGTCAGAGAGGGTGGTAGCAAGGTGGAGTCAGTGCAGCCATGCTCAGTGGTAGCAGAGTTCAGCACTGGGAGGTCATTCCAGAAGGACTAGCAACGAGGAGTGGTCCGTTTGCGTGGTGGGCACCGTATAGAGTGAGTTGTGCAGAGGATACTCATGTGAAGTGATATAGCAGATGAGAGTAAAAGTGGTCACCAGATGATGTCCAGATGGAGGCATGTCAGACGAGAGTGGTCAGCACAGGAGGAGGTGAGCAGTGGTCAGGCAGGATGAGGCTCAGTGGTCAGCACAGGATGGAGTGGACACAGTGGTCAGTGGTTCACAGGAGATGGAGGTCTGCAGTGGGTCAGCACAGGAGATGGAGTGGTAGCACAGGATGGAGGCTCAGTGGTCAGGCACAGGATGGAGTGGTCCAGAGAGGCATTACTGGTGGGGTTCAGTGTGCAGCAGGATGGAGGCTCAGTGGCAGAGGGTCAGACACAGGATGGAAGTGGTCAGCACAGGATGGGGCTCAGTGGTCAGCACGAGGATGGAGGCTCAGTGGTCAGCACAGGATGGAAGTGGTCAGCGCAGAATGGAGGCTCAGTGGTCAGCACAGGATGGAGGCTCAGTGTGTCAGCACAGGATGGAGCAGTGGTCAGCACAGGATGGAGGCTCAGTGGTCAGCACAGGATGGAGGTAAGGGTCAGGCTGCAGGATGGAGGCTCAGTGGTCAGCACGGAGGATGGAGTGGTCAGGGGCAGGCAGGATGGAGGCAGTGGTCAGCCAGGATGGCAGAGTGGTCAAGCGCAGGATGGAAAGGTCAGGTGCAGGTGGAGGCGCCCGGATGGAGGCTCAGTGGTCAGCACAGGATGGAGTTAGTGTCACGGATGGAGGCATCAGTGGCAGCAAGGTGGGTTAGCACTGTAGCCTTTGCAGCACTGGGGTCTTGAAGTCTTGGTTCAATTCCACAAGGACATGGACATCGCAAGGAGTTTGTATGTTCTCCCGTGATTTGCGTGGGTTTCATCTCGGGCACTCGGTTCCTCCACATTGTAAAGACATCTGCAGGATGTTTTAGATTGTGAGCTAAGAGAGACAGCATTACTCATGTATGTAAAGTGCTATGGAATCATGCCTATATAAATGAATAGAATTATTATTATTATAGTGGTCAGCGCAGGATGGAGGCTCAGTGGTCAGCACAGGATGGAGGCTCAGTGGTCAGCACGGGATGGAGCAGAGTGTCAGGGGATGGAGGCTCAGTGGTCAGCACAGGATGGAGGCTAGTGGTCAGCACAGGATGGAGGCTCAGTGGTCAGCACAGGATGGAGGTCAGTGGTCACGGGATGGAGGCAGAGTGGTCAGCGCAGGATGGAGGCAAGTGGTCAACGCAGGATGGAGGCAGAGTGGTCAAACACAGGATGGAGGCTCAGTGGTCAGCAGGATGGGGTTAAGTGGTCAAGCACAGTGGACTCAGTGTGGGAGGAAGTACACCAGGAGGCTCAGTGGTCAGCCAGGATGGAGGCTCGGCAGCGGGGAGGATGGTCAGGGATGGACAGGAGTGAGCAGGTGTAGTGGTCAAGGTTGGGGTAGTGGTACACTGGTAGCAGGTAGAAGGAGGGGTCACAGATGTGTCGGCAGAAGGAGGTCAGGGTCGCAGTGAGGTACAGGAGGCAGAGGTACCTGGAGGCAGTGGTCGCTGATGGGATAGAAGGATGGTCATGTGAGCGGATGAGGCCGTGTACAGAGGGTGAGAGTGGGCAGTGAGGAGGGCAGAGGTAGTGCGAGGCGGGTTCAGTGGAGAGTGCCAGTGGAGCGGTGCAGAGTGTAGGGTGGAGGCTCTGGGTCACATAGGAGTTAAGGAGTTGTAGTTCACGGTGAGTGTCCGGTGGCTCAGGAGGAGCTGTGAGCAGATGGAGTCGTAGACAGGATGAGTGTAGCAGGATTAATGTCAAAGAGAGTATGTAAGGAGGAAGGCAGGATGAGGCGGTGGAGCGGAGAGGTCTGGTCACAGGTGGGAGGAGGTGCAGCAGGGGCAGGAGTGGCTCAGTCAAAGGAGATGTCAAGGAGAGAGAGGTGAGGTTAGGCAAAGTAAGATGAGAGTTAACAGGGGCAGAGGTGGGATGTCAAGGAGAATGCAAGTGGAGAGTGGGGTCACCCATGAGACATGTAGAGTAGTTGTAGCCAGGAGGTCTTGTAGAGGAGGGATAGCCAATGATATATAGTAATGGTCAGCGAGAGGAGGGAGTGGAAGGTGGAGGGTGAGGGCAGAGGAAGGTGACAGGATGGATCAGGTCGGAGAGGGGAGTGGTCAGGCAGGGGGTCAGGGTGCCAGGGAGCAGGAGTGGGCAGGATAGCCGGGGCCGGAGGTAGCAGGAGGTGGTAGAGAAGGTCAGGGAGGTAGTGTCAGCAGGATGGAGTGGAGACAGGATGGAGGCAGTGGTCACCAGGAAGGAGGCAGGGTAGGAGGAGGGTAGGGAGAAGGTAGTGGTCAGCACAGATGGATGTGCAGCAGGATGGGGCTCATGGTCGGAGGGGGTCAGCACAGGAGAGGGTCACGCAGGATGGGGCCAGTGGTCGATAGTCAGAGGAGGTGGTCGCAGGATGGAGTTGGTACAAGGGCGCACATGGAGCTCAGTGTGCCAGGGGAAGGGTGCAGCAGGATGGAGTCAGCGCAGATGGAGTCAGGGTAGGGCAGGGTGGAGGTAGGGGGAGGGGTGCAGAGGGCAGTGGTAGGGAGGGGAGGTCAGCCGGGGGGCCGCCCGCCGGAGCGGCCCGGGGCCGCAGCCGGATGGGCCGTGCAGCAGGATGGAGCCAGGTCGCGCAGGAGGGCAGGGGTGGCCAGGAGAGGCAGGAAGTGAGGTCAGCAAGGTGGAGGGGTCAGCACAGGAGGGGTGGCAGAGTGTTTCAGGAGGTCAGCAGGATGTATGGTGGGCAGCAGATGGTCACGAGGATGGAGGTCAGGGAGCAGTAGCTAGGTAGGGAGCCGTGGAGGTAGTGGTCAGGGAGGAGCAGTGGTCAGCAGGGTGAGACGAGGGGTAGTGTCAGGAGGAGGGTCAGCAGGATGGAGGCAGAGGAGTGGAGGCTAGTGGTAGCGGTGGAGGCTAGGGCACGGAGGAGGCCAGGTGGGGCAGGTGGAGGGTGGATGGAGTGGGTCAGCAAGATGGGGTGGCGAGGTGGGCAGTGGCAGGGAGGAGGTAGTGGAGCCAGGGTCAGGGTGGGGTTGCAGCACTGGTTGAGTGTCACCAGGAAGGCAGGGTGATGTGGTCGCGGTTCAGCGTGGGTCGCAAAGGAGAGCAAGTGGTGAATGGCAGGAGGAGCATCAGAGGATGTAGGAAACAGATTTCAAGTGGAGCAGGAGGAGGTAGTGCCAGGAGAGTGTCAGGTGGAGCTGTGACGGGAGCAGGTAGCCAGGAGGGGTCAAGCAGAGGAGGGTGGTGGTGCAGGTAGGTAGGGCAGAGGAAGGAGGGAGTGTCGTGAGGGGAGGGGAGGAGAAGATGAGTGTAAGAGTGGTCGCGGGGAGGGCACGGTGGCCAGTCAGCACGAGGAGTAGTGGTAGCCGATGAGCAGATGCCATGTGCAGATGATGAGGTCATAGAAGTATGTAGAGTGGCGGGTGGCAGAGAGGTGAGGGCAAGGAGGGTGGTCAGCCAGGAGAAGGGTCAGAGAGTGGCTCAGTGGGCAGGAGGAGGGCCAGGTGGGTCAGGCGTGGTAGACAGGTGGAGTGGTAGCAGGAGAGGGTTCAGCCAGGTGGGGTCAGACAGGATGGGCTCAGTGGTCAGCACAGGATGGTGAGTGGCCAGAGGTGGAGGCAGGAGGAGGAGTGTGCAGAGGAGGAGTGTCAGCAGGATGGAGGGTGGAGGAGGTCGGTGCAGGTAGGCAGGATGGGGTGGTCAGCAGGTAGTCAGGATGGAGGCTGGTCGCAGGAGGTGTGGTCGCAGTGGAGGCCAGTGTCAGCAGGAGGGGTCAGTGGTAGAAGTGGAGGAGCCAGGTGAGTAGGACACAGGAGGAGGCTCAGTGGTCAGCAGGAGGAGGGTCAGGCAAGGAGGATGGCCAGTGGAGAGGGGAGTGGTCAGACGGTGGAGGGCAGCAGGATGAGGCTCATGGTCAGCAGGTGGAGTGGTCAGAGGAGGAAGATGTCAGGGATGGAGGTCAGTGCAGGGAGGAGGGGTCAGTGGAGCACAGGTCAGTGGTAAGGATGAGTGGTTCAGCAGGATGGAAAGGGTGGTGGCAGCAAGGATGGGTGGTCAGCCAGGATGGGGCAGGGCAGCCGTGGTAGCAAGGTGGGATGGGGCAGGGAGCCGGATGGAGGCTAGGGTCGCAGGATGGAGGTGGAGGCAATGGTCAGAGGAGGTCTGCACAGGATGGTGGTCAGTTGGTTCCAAGAAGGCAGGTGTGAGGTGGTCGTGGTCCAGGAGGAGGCAGTGTCAACAGGATGAGTGGTCACCAGGATGAGTGGTCCAAGGAGAGTGGTCGCAAGGAGGGAGTAGCGCAGGATGGAGTGGTCACAAGGATGTGTCAGAGGATGGCTCAGTGGTCAGCACAGGTGGAGGCTCAGTGGAGCAGGATGAGTGTCAGCACAGGATGAGGTCAGTGGTGCAGCAGGATGGAGGCTCAGGGAGAGGAGGAGGCAGGCAGGGATGGGGCTCATGGTAGCAGGATGGAGGTCAGCAGGCAGGATGAGCCAGTGGTAGCACAGGGAGTCAGAGGAGGCCAGGTGGCAGTGGAGCCAGAGGAGCAGTGGTCAGACAGGGAGGCAGGTCAGGTAGGAGGAAGGGTGCAAGGAGGAGGCCCGTGCATGGAAGAGTGGTCAGCACAGGTGGAGTCTGGTCAGAGGTGGAGTCAGTGTCAGCCGAGTGGAGTGGGTCGCAGGATGGAGGCTCAGGCAGCAAGGATGGAGTAGTGTAGCACAGGAGGAGCAGGCCAGGAGAGCGTCAGGAAGAGGGCATTCAGCACGATGGACTTAGTGGTCAGCAGGAGGATGTGGTCAGACAGGATGGAGGTTGGTCAGCCAGGATGGAGGCTAGTGGCAGAGGATGGAGCAAGGTCAGCCAGTGGAGGCCAGTGGTCAGCGGTGGAGGCTCAGTGGTCAGCACAGGGGTGTGAAGATGGGTAGGCAGCGGTGAGGTATGGTCACGAGAGTGCACAGTGGGCGGCAGGTGAGTCAGGGTCAGGCATGGAGGTCAGTGGTCAGCAGGATGGAGGAGGTCAGCGGGAGGAGGGCAGCGTGGTCAGGGAGGGTGGTCAGCACAGGATGAGTGTTCGCAGGAGGAGAGAGATTTATTGGTCAGGGGTCAGGGAGGGGAGTGGCAGCGCAGGAGGAGTCAGTGGTCACAGATGGAGGTAGTGGTCAGCACGTGGGTAAGTGCAACGGATGGAGGCAGTGGTCAGCCGGATGGATCAGTGCACAGGAGGAAGTGGTTCCCGGTGGGGGTTTCGCACTGGGTCATGGTCAGAGGATGGAGGCTAGTGTACCAGGATGAGTGTAACGGTGGTATGGTCAAGGTAATGTTACAGATGATCAGTGGTAAAAGGATGAGGGTGGTCAGCCGGAGGAGGTCAGAGTGAGGGGAGCCAGTGAGGGGTGGAGGTCAGGCAGCAAGGATGGGAGTGGTCAGCCAGGATGAGGTCAGAGATGGGTAGTGGTAGCCGGATGGAGGTAGTGGTCAGACGGATGGTGGTCAGCACAGGATGAGGCTAGTGGTAAAGGAAGGAGGCTAGTGGTCAGCAGGTGAGGTTGTAGCAGGAGGTAGGTGGAGGAGGAGTGGTCAGAGATGGCTCAGTGTCAGAATGGCTCAGGTAGGGAGGCCCAGAGGTCAGCAAGGTATGTAACAGAAGAGGCTCAGTGGTCAGAAGAGTAGTGGTCAGCAGTGGAGAGGAGCGTGGAGCCAGGAGGAGAGAGTGGTCAGCCAGGAGGAGGTCGTGGTCAGAAGGGGTAGTGGCAACACAGTGGAGGGTTCATGTAGCTGGATGGGTCTTGAAGTGGGTCATCCACAGAGGGGTCATGAGGAAGGAGTCTTAGCTGTGGGGGTTGTCGGCACAGTTGCGATTGTAGCAACGTGGAGGTTTATGCCCAGAAGAGATGCTGATGAGGATGTAGAGTATGGAGTAATGGATAAATTATTTATGGGTCAGGTGGTGTCAGTCAGCAGGATGGAGTAGTGGTCAGCAGGATGGAGGCTCAGTGGTCACAGATGGAAGGTCAACAGTGAGTGGAGCCAGGTGCAGTGGTAGCGCAGGATGGAGGCTCAGTGGTCGCCAGGGGAGCTCAGTGGTAGCACAGGATGGAGGGTAGCACAGGATGGAGGCTCAGTGGCAGCAGGGGCTCAGTGGTCAGCACAGGATGGGTGGTAGCCAGGATGGAGGTCAGTGGTCAGCACAGGATGGAGGTCAGTGGTCAGCACAGGATGGAGGCTCAGTAGCAGGTGAGTGGTCAGAGGCAGGACACTGGAGGAGAGTGGTCAGGCAGGATGGAGGCCAGTGGAGCACAGGAGGCTCAGTGGTGCAAGCAGGATGGAGGCAGTGGTCAGCGCAGGATGGAGGCTAGGTGCGCAGAGGGAGGTAGTGGTCAGCACAGGATGGGGCGGTGGTCAGGCGGGGGGTCAGTGGCAGCGAGGAGGAGGCTAGGTCAGCCGGCAAGTGGTTGCACGAGCTGCAGTGGTCACGGATGGAGTGGTAACCAGGATGGGCACAGGACCTGAGGGTTTGTAGTCCAGTGTGCGGGGTTCTCGGGCATGGAGAGTCTCTAGGATGGTCATGTTGGTAGCCAAGGAGCTGGTTCAACAGTTGAAGGCTATGGATAAGGTGGTCAGTGGTCAACAGAATGAGTGGTCAGCAGGAGGAGTGGTCAGCACAGGTGGAGTGTCAGCACAGGAAGGAGTCAGTTGGACAAGGATGGAGCTCAGTGGAGACAGGATGGTGAGGAGGTCAGTGGTCACAGGATGGAGGTCAGTGGTCAGCAGGATGGAGGCTCGGGTCAGCGGATGGAGGGCAGATTGAGGTGGAGGCACAGTGGTCAGCAGGCAGTGGTAGGGTCGAAAGTGAGTCAGCAGGCGATGGGGTCAGAGTGAGGTAGCGCCAGGAGGAGGCTCAGTGGTCAGCACGGATGAGTGTTAGCACAGATGAGGTCAGCACGGATGGAGGCTCAGGGTCAGCACAGGATGGGGTAGTGGTCAGCAAGGATGGAGTAGTGGTCAGCGCAGATGGAGGCTAGTGGTCAGCACGGATGGAGTGGTCAGCCAGGATGGAGGCAGTGGTCAGCACAGGATGGAGGTCATGGTCAGAAGGAGAGTGGTCAGCCGGATGGGCTGTGGTCGCAGGATGGAGTGTCAGAGGATGGAGCTCAGTGTCAGCACGTGGAGCAGTGTCGCAGGTGGCTGGCAGAGGAGAGGTAGCGGATGGGCAGTGGTCAGACAGATGGTGGTCACGGGGCAGAGTGGTCAGGGGATGGAGCGGTGGTAGCAGGTGGAGTGTGGGCGGAGGATGAGGTTAGTGGAGCATGGTCAGGGTTAGACTGTGTTGCGCACTGGTCTTGAGTCTGTTCATCCAAGGACCTAAGGACATCGCAGATGTAGTTCCCCGTTGGGCTCGTCGCCAATGTAGTAGCGGATGGATGAGAAAGGACAGCATATTGATGCAGGAATTAAGGATATGATAAATTTTATTAATGAGTGGTAGCCAGGATGAGTGTTCAGCCGATGGAGCTAGTGGTCAGCAGGTGAGTGGTCAGCCGATGGAGTCAGTGGTCGCAGGTGAGTGTCAGAAGGATGGAGCAGAGTCAGCGGAGGAGGCTCAGTGGTCAGCAGGTGGGGGTAGACAGGATGGAGGTCAGGCGGATGGAGGAGTGTCAGCACAGGATGAGTGTCGCACGGTGGGGCAGGTACGGATGGGGCAGTGGTACAGGGGTGGTAAGCGCGGATGGAGTCAGTGGTCAGGGAGGAGTAAGTGGCAGGAGGGGCTCGTGTAGCAAGGTGAGTGGTGCAGGATGGAGGCGGTGTCGCAGGAGGTGTCGAGATATCAGTGTAGCGAGAGGCTATGGTCAAAGATAGTGGTAGCCAGATGGAGTGTTCAGACGGATGGGGTCAGTGTCGCAATATGAGGGTCACAGGATGGAGCCAGTGGTCAGCGGTGGGCGTGGTCGCACGGTGGAGGGTCGCCAGATGAGTGGTCACAGGATGGGGCATGGCGGAGGAGGTAGTGGTCAGCAAGGAGGCAGAGGGAGGCGCGGATGGAGGCTCAGGTCAGCAGATAGAGGGCAGAGGGTCAGTGGTGGAGGCTTCAGCAGATGAGTTGGATATGCCTGAGATCGCAGGAGTGTGTCGCGTGTTGGTGGTTGGCCCGTTCTTAAGGAAAGTGTAGTGATCAGAGAGATAGTAAGATGGAGTAGTGCAACAGATGATAATGTGGTAGCGGATGGATCAGTGTCACAGGATGAGGCATGGGGTCACGGATGAGTGTCAGCACGGGGAGCAGTTAGCAGGATGGATGTCAGCGATGGAGGCAGGTCAGCGATGGCTGGTCAGCACAGGATGGAGTGTAGCGATGGAGGCAGTGTCCGATGGAGGCAGTGTCACGCAGGATGGAGGTCAGTGTCCGGAGAGGTAGTGGCAGCCAGTGTCAAGGTGGTGCAAGAGTGAGCCGGTTCCTCCACAGTAGAAGTGTGTAGATGGAGCGAGACAGTATGTAGAAGGATGGCTTAGAAATTAGTGTGTAGCCGGTGCGGAGAGTGGTAACAGGAGGGAGGGTCCCGTGGCGGCACCAGGGTGGAGGTAGTGGAGGGGGGGGGAATTTGGAGCCAAAGGTTCACGGGATGGAGAGTGGTCACCCCGGAAATTGGGGGGTTTTTTTAGGGGGGGTGCCTGAGGGAGTAGGGACAGAGGGTGGTTGGAGGATATAGTGGTCAGCCCCGGGTGAGGAGCCAGGGTGGGGACAGGATAGTGGTCCAAGGATTTTTGGTCAGGAAGAGATGGGGGTGGGGAGGGTCAGCCAGGATGGAGGGCCCTGGTCCCGCAAGGAAAGGGCGCCCTGGGGTTTGACAGGATGGAGGGTCGTGGTTTGCCAGGATGGGGAGGAAGGAGTGGGAAAGGGCAGCAGGTGGAGGCTCCCGTGGTCAGGGGAGGATGGGGGTTTAATGGGGGCCCCACAGGGTGGAAAAATGGCATACCGGGTGGGGGCTTCCCGTGGTAGAGAGGGGAAGGAGGCCGGAAATGGCAAAGGCAAAAAAAGGAAAAAGGAGTGGTTACGCAGGATGGGGGCCAAAATGGTCAGCAAAGGGTGGGGGGGTCCCCAAGGAGGGATGGAGGGCCGGGGGTGGTCAGGCGGTGGAGCCCGTGGTGCCAGGTGGGAGTGGTTTAAAGGCAGGGTGGCAAGAGGGGGTCAGCGGAAAGAAAGGCCCGTGGTTAGCCCGGAGGGGGGGGGGGGTTGGCGAGTGGGTCACGGAGGATTAGTTGGGGGAGGGACAATGGAGGGGGGCCCGGTGGGACAGGGGGGAGGTCAGGTGGGCCCACAGGATGGGAGTGGTCAGGGGGATGAGGGTCTGTGGTCAGGAGGGCAGGGTTTGGGGGTTTCGCAAGATGGAGTCAGTGGGGGGGGTCCCCAGGTGGGGTCCGTGGAGCCCGGGGTTGGGGGTTGGGCACAAGGGGTTGAGTGGGCAAGGACCGGAGGAGGCCCTTTAAATGGGGGGGCGCAGGATGGGGCTCAGTGGTCAGGGGATGGAGGGGAAAAGTTTTGGGAGCGGGGATGGAGGGTTCCCGGGGGGTCGGCACCGGGAATTTGAGGGTTTTTCCCGGACCCGGATGGGTCAGGAAAAGGGGTGGGGGGGTAGTGGGCAGCACAGGAGGGGGGCTGAAAAAGGGAAAATGGCGGGAAATAGGGGGCGCTGGATGGAGGGCAGAGTGGTCAGCACTGGATGGAGGCTTAGTGGTCAGCACAGGATGGAGTAGTCACAGGATTGAGTGGTCAGCACAGGATGGAGGCTCAGTGGTCAGCGCAGGATGGAGGCTCAGTGGTCAGCGCAGGATGGAGGCTCAGTGATCAGCGTGGGAAGGAGGCAGAGTTTTCAGCGCAGGATGGAGGCTCAGTGGTCAGCACAGGATTGAGTGTTCAGCACAGGATGAAGTGGTCAGCACAGGATGGAAGCTCAGTGGTCAGCACAGGATGGAGCTCAGTGGTCAGCACAGGGATGGAGGTGGTCAGTGCAGGATGGAGGCTCAGTGGTCAGCACAGGATGGAGTAGTCACAGGATTGAGTGGTCTAGCACAGGATGGAGGCTCAGTGGTCAGCGCAGGATGGAGGCTCAGTGGTCAGCGCAGGATGGAGGCTCAGTGATCAGCGCGGGAAGGAGGCAGAGTTGTCAGCGCAGGATGGAGGCTCAGTGGTCAGCACAGGATTGAGTGTTTCAGCACAGGATGAAGTGGTCAGCACAGGATGGAGGCTCAGGGGTCAGCACAGGAAGGAGGCTGAGTGGTCAGCACAGGATGGAGTGGTCAGCGCAGGATGGAGGCTCAGTGTCAGCACAGGATGCAGGCTCAGTGGTCAGCACAGGATGGAGTGGTCAGCGCTGGATGGAGGCAAGAGTGTCAGCGCTGGATGGAGGCTTAGTGGTCAGCACAGGATGGAGTGGTCAACACAGGATGGAGGCAGAGTGGTCAGCGCTGGATGGAGGCAGAGTGGTCAATGCAGGATGGAGGCTCAGTGGTCAGCGCAGGATGGAGGCTCAGTGGTCAGCGCAGGATGGAGGCTCAGTGATCAGCGCGGGATGGAGGCAGAGTTGTCAGCGCAGGATGGAGGCTCAGTGGTCAGCACAGGATTGAGTGTTCAGCACAGGATGAAGTGGTCAGCACAGGATGGAGGCTCAGTGGTCAGCACAGGAAGGCGGCTGAGTGGTCAGCACAGGATGGAGTGGTCAGCGCAGGATGGAGGCTCAGTGGTCAGCACAGGATGGAGGCTCAGTGGTCAGCACAGGATGGAGTGGTCAACACAGGATGGAGGCAGAGTGGTCAGCGCTGGATGGAGCAGAGTGGTCAGCGCTGATGAGCAGTCACACAGATGGAGTGTCAACACAGATGAGGCAGAGTGGTCAGCGCTGGATGGGGCAGAGTGGTCATGCAGATGAGGCTCAGTGTCACGAATGGAGTTAGTGGCAAGCACGGGTAAGGTTAGCACTGTAGCCTTGCAACACTGGATCTTGAAGTCAGGGTCAATTCCCACCAAGGACACTAAGGACAACACTGCAAGGATTGTATGTTCTCCAAGTTTTGCGTGGTTTGCTCCGGCACTCCGTTTCTCCACATTGTAAAGACATACTGCTAGGATTTTAGTTGTGACTCAAGAGAGACAGCATTACTCATTAGTAAAGTGCTATGAATTAATATGCTATATAATGAATAAATTATTATTATAAGTGGTCAGCGCGGATGGAGGCTCAGTGGTCACACAGTGAGGCTCAGTGGTCAGCACAGAGGAGGCTAGTGGTCAGCACAGGATGGAGTAGTCACGGATAGTGGTCAGCACAGGATGAGGCTCATGGTCATGCAGATGGAGGCTCAGTGGTCAGCGCAGGATGGAGCTCATGGTCAGCGCAGATGAGCTCAGTGATCAGCGCGGGATGGAGCAGAGTGTCGCGCAGGATGAGCTCAGTGTCAGCACAGATGAGTGTCACACAGATTGAGTGTCAGCACAGAGGAGGCTATGGTCAGCACAGGATGGAGCTCAGTGGTCACATAGATAATGGTCAGCACAGAGGAGGCTCAGTGGTCAGCACAGGAAGGAGGCGAGTTCAGCACTGATGGAGTGGTAGCGCAGATGAGGCAGAGTGTCAGCACAGATGGATGGTCAGCACAGATTGAGTGTCAGCACAGATGAGGCTCATGGTCACACAGAGAAGTGTCAGCACAGGATGAGTGGTCACACAGTGAAGTGGTCAGCACAGAGGAGGCTCAGTGGTCAGCACAGATGGCTCAGTGGTCAGCACAGGATGGAGCTCAGGCAGCGCGTAGGAGGTCAGTGTCAGCACAGAGATGGTCACACAGGATGAAGCTCAGTGTCCACAGATGGAGGCTCAGTGGCAGTACGGATGGAGTGGCAGCGCAGATGGAGGCTCAGTGGTCAGCACAGATGAGTAGTCACAGATGAGTGGTCAGCACAGGATGGAGCCAGTGGTCAGCGCAGATGGAGCTCAGTGGTCAGCGCAGGATGAGCTCAGTGATCACGGGGAAGGAGGCAGAGTGTCACGCAGGATGGAGGCTCAGTGGTCAGCACAGAGAGTGTCACACAGGATGATGGTCAGCCAGATGGAGGCTCAGTGGTCAGCACAGGAGGAGGCTAGTGGTCACACAGGATGGAGTGGTCAGCCAGGATGGAGCTAGTGTAGCAGGATGAGGCTCAGTGGTCAGCAAGAGAGTGTCAGCGCGATGGAGCAGTGTCAGGCGATGGACAGCACAGGATGGAAGCTCAGTGGTCAGCACAGGATGGAGGCTCAGTGGTCAGCACAGGATGGAGTGGTCAGTGCAGGATGGAGGCTCAGTGGTCAGCACAGGATGGATGTAGTCACAGGATTGAGTGGTCAGCACAGGATGGAGGCTCAGTGGTCAGCGCAGGATGGAGGCTCAGTGGTCAGCGCAGGATGGAGGCTCAGTGATCAGCGCGGGAAGGAGGCAGAGTTGTCAGCGCAGGATGGAGGCTCAGTGGTCAGCACAGGATTGAGTGTTCAGCACAGGATGAAGTGGTCAGCACAGGATGGAGGCTCAGTGGTCAGCACAGGAAGGAGGCTGAGTGGTCAGCACAGGATGGAGTGGTCAGCGCAGGATGGAGGCTCAGTGGTCAGCACAGGATGCAGGCTCAGTGGTCAGCACAGGATGGAGTGGTCAGCGCTGGATGGAGGCAGAGTGGTCAGCGCTGGATGGAGGCTTAGTGGTCAGCACAGGATGGAGTGGTCAACACAGGATGGAGGCAGAGTGGTCAGCGCTGGATGGAGGCAGAGTGGTCAACGCAGGATGGAGGCTCAGTGGTCAGCGCAGGATGGAGGCTCAGTGGTCAGCGCAGGATGGAGGCTCAGTGATCAGCGCGGGATGGAGGCAGAGTTGTCAGCGTAGGATGGAGGCTCAGTGGTCAGCACAGGATTGAGTGTTCAGCACAGGATGAAGTGGTCAGCACAGGATGGAGGCTCAGTGGTCAGCACAGGATGGAGGCTCAGTGGTCAGCACAGGATGGAGTGGTCAACACAGGATGGAGGCAGAGTGGTCAGCGCTGGATGGAGGCAGAGTGGTCAGCACTGGATGGAGGCTTAGTGGTCAGCACAGGATGGAGTAGTCACAGGATTGAGTGGTCAGCACAGGATGGAGGCTCAGTGGTCAGCGCAGGATGGAGGCTCAGTGGTCAGCGCAGGATGGAGGCTCAGTGATCAGCGTGGGAAGGAGGCAGAGTTGTCAGCGCAGGATGGAGGCTCAGTGGTCAGCACAGGATTGAGTGTTCAGCACAGGATGAAGTGGTCAGCACAGGATGGAAGCTCAGTGGTCAGCACAGGATGGAGGCTCAGTGGTCAGCACAGGATGGAGTGGTCAGTGCAGGATGGAGGCTCAGTGGTCAGCACAGGATGGAGTAGTCACAGGATTGAGTGGTCAGCACAGGATGGAGGCTCAGTGGTCAGCGCAGGATGGAGGCTCAGTGGTCAGCGCAGGATGGAGGCTCAGTGATCAGCACAGGATTGAGTGTTCAGCACAGTATGAAGTGGTCAGCACAGGATGGAGGCTCAGTGGTCAGCACAGGAAGGAGGCTGAGTGGTCAGCACAGGATGGAGTGGTCAGCGCAGGATGGAGGCTCAGTGGTCAGCACAGGATGCAGGCTCAGTGGTCAGCACAGGATGGAGTGGTCAGCGCTGGATGGAGCAGAGTGGTCAGCGCTGGATGGAGGCTTAGTGGTCAGCACAGGATGGAGTGGTCAACACAGGATGGAGGCAGAGTGGTCAGCGCTGGATGGAGGCAGAGTGGTCAACGCAGGATGGAGGCTCAGTGGTCAGCGCAGGATGGAGGCTCAGTGGTCAGCGCAGGATGGAGGCTCAGTGATCAGCGCGGGATGGAGGCAGAGTTGTCAGCGCAGGATGGAGGCTCAGTGGTCAGCACAGGATTGAGTGTTCAGCACAGGATGAAGTGGTCAGCACAGGATGGAGGCTCAGTGGTCAGCACAGGAAGGCGGCTGAGTGGTCAGCACAGGATGGAGTGGTCAGCACAGGATGGAGGCTCAGTGGTCAGCACAGGATGGAGGCTCAGTGGTCAGCACAGGAAGGAGTGGTCAACACAGGATGGAGGCAGAGTGGTCAGCGCTGGATGGAGGCAGAGTGGTCAGCGCTGGATGGAGGCTTAGTGGTCAGCACAGGATGGAGTGGTCAACACAGGATGGAGGCAGAGTGGTCAGCGCTGGATGGAGGCAGAGTGGTCAATGCAGGATGGAGGCTCAGTGGTCAGCGGAGGATGGAGGTTAAGTGGGCAAGCACAGTGGCTCAAGTGGTTAGCACTGTAGCCTTTGCAACACTGGGATCTTGAAGTCCAGGGTTCAATTCCCACCAAGGACACTAAGGACAACATCTGCAAGGAGTTTGTATGTTTCTCCCTGTGTTTTGCGTGGGTTTGCTCCGGGCACTCCGGTTTCCTCCCACATTGTAAAGACATATTGCTAGGATGTTTAAATTGTGAGCTCCAAGAGAGACAGCATTACTCATGTATGTAAAGTGCTATGGAATTAATAGTGCTATATAAATGAATAAATTACACAGGTCAACAAAAAAAATTTTTTTTTCTGGTGCCCAAAATATTTTAATGAATTTGGGGTATTTTTGGGGTGCTGATTCTGAATATGCTATCAGTTTTGCCAGATTGGCTCAAGTTTTTGAGATTTTTGGTATCTTATTTATAGCACTTGTTCGTAAATGCGACGCATCATCTCATTAATTTCTTTGGATTAGTACTTGAACTGAGCAGTTCTCAATATAGTTTTGTGTTAATTAGTGTTCTAAAAGTTTGTTCATAGCTTGGTTTTTGGCTACTAACTTTATGTTGTTGTCTGTTGTCCAGTGAAAAGCATGAACTCATCAAGAAGAAGTTGTCTTAACGATCCAGACTCATTCTGTTACATTTGTGGTGAATATACACTGACAAAACATAGAAGAAACATAACAGACTTCGTTAAAAAAGTAGCAAAAAACGTCTTTTTTGTTACACATTTTACGAAAAATCTCAAAAACTTGAGCCAATCTGGCAAAACTGATGACATATTCAGAATCAGCACCCCAAAGTTACCCTAAATTCAATGAAATATCTTTGGCACCAAAAATGCTGTTGACCAGTGTTATTATTATAAGTGGTCAGCGCAGGATGGAGGCTCAGTGGTCAGCACAGGATGGAGGCTCAGTGGTCAGCACAGGATGGAGGCTCAGTGGTCAGCACAGGAAGGAGGCTAAGTGGTCAGCACAGGATGGAGTGGTCAGCGCAGGATGGAGGCTCAGTGGTCAGCACAGGATGGAGGCTCAGTGGTCAGCACAGGATGGAGTAGTCACAGGATTGAGTGGTCAGCACAGGATGGAGGCTCAGTGGTCAGTGCAGGATGGAGGCTCAGTGGTCAGCGCAGGATGGAGGCTCAGTGGTCAGCGCAGGATGGAGGCTCAGTGATCAGCGCGGGATGGAGGCAGAGTTGTCAGCGCAGGATGGAGGCTCAGTGGTCAGCACAGGATGGAGTGGTCAGCACAGGATTGAGTGTTCAGCACAGGATGGAGGCTCAGTGGTCAGCACAGGATGGAGGCTCAGTGGTCAGCATAGGATGAAGTGGTCAGCACAGGATGGAGGCTCAGTGGTCAGCACAGGAAGGAGGCTGAGTGCTCAGCACTGGATGGAGTGGTCAGCGCAGGATGGAGGCAGAGTGGTCAGCACAGGATGGAGTGGTCAGCACAGGATTGAGTGGTCAGCACAGGATGGAGGCTCAGTGGTCAGCACAGGATGAAGTGGTCAGCACAGGATGGAGGCTCAGTGGTCAGCACAGGATGAAGTGGTCAGCACAGGATGGAAGCTCAGTGGTCAGCACAGGTTGGAGGCTCAGTGGTCAGCACAGGATGGAGTGGTCAGCACAGGATTGAGTGTTCAGCACAGAATGGAGGCTCAGTGGTCAGCACAGGATGGAGGCTCAGTGGTCAGCTAAGGATGAAGTGGTCAGCACAGGATGGAAGCTCAGTGGTCAGCACAGGATGGAGGCTCAGTGGTCAGCACAGGATGGAGGCTCAGTGGTCAGCACAGGATGGAGTGGTCAGCGCAGGATGGAGGCTCAGTGGTCAGCACAGTATGGAGTAGTCACAGGATTGAGTGGTCAGCACAGGATGGAGGCTCAGTGGTCAGTGCAGGATGGAGGCTCAGTGGTCAGCGCAGGATGGAGGCTCAGTGATCAGTGCGGGATGGAGGCAGAGTTGTCAGCGCAGGATGGAGGCTCAGTGGTCAGCACAGGATTGAGTGTTCAGCACAGGATGAAGTGGTCAACACAGGATGGAGGCTCAGTGGTCAGCACAGGAAGGAGGCTGAGTGGTCAGCACAGGATGGAGTGGTCAGCGCAGGATGGAGGCTCAGTGGTCAGCACAGGATGGAGGTTCAGTGGTCAGCACAGGATGGAGTGGTCAACGCTGGATGGAGGCAGAGTGGTCAGCGCTGGATGGAGGCTTAGTGGTCAGCGCTGGATGGAGGCTTAGTGGTCAGCACAGGATGGAGGCTCAGTGGTCAGCACAGGATGGAGGCTCAGTGGTCAGCACAGGATGGAGGCTCAGTGGTCAGCACAGGATGGAAGCTCAGTGGTCAGCACAGGATGGAGGCTCAGTGGTCAGCACAGGATGGAGGCTCAGTGGTCAGCACAGGATGGAGGCTCAGTGGTCAGTGCAGGATGGAGGCTCAGTGGTCAGCGCAGGATGGAGGCTCAGTGATCAGTGCGGGATGGAGGCAGAGTTGTCAGCGCAGGATGGAGGCTCAGTGGTCAGCACAGGATTGAGTGTTCAGCACAGGATGAAGTGGTCAGCACAGGATGGAGGCTCAGTGGTCAGCACAGGAAGGAGGCTGAGTGGTCAGCACAGGATGGAGTGGTCAACGCTGGATGGAGGCAGAGTGGTCAGCGCTGGATGAAGGCAAAGTGGTCAACGCAGGATGGAGGCAGAGTGGTAAGCGCAAACGTCTCCATTTGATGAAGAATTTTTTGGCTAATTTACTTGGATTACGGAGCGTATCTAGAGATTCGAGTGTCAGTGTGTGGCGTAGCGTCATTTTCACATGAGACAAATCCGGGGGTCTGTCATTGAGCCAGTGTTGTAGCAAAAGTCTCTTTGCTGCCAGCGCAATGTAATGCCATAGTATATGGGGTTGTCCTCTAACATTAGAAAGTGGGTGAAAATGAAAAAGCCAGCGTACCGGATCTAACTCTCCTGTGTCTCCACAAATCCCTCTAGCCCATGCATTCACTGCTCTCCAATATTTCTGGGATTCGGGGCAGGACCACAGACCGTGCTCCAGATCAGTCATGTGTGACTTACACTTTGGGCAATGGACCCATCTCTCTTGATTGGCCTTAGAGGGAGGTATGTTGAAGCCCTGAATGGTTCCGTGCATGATCCTGAATTGTGAATCTTTCCATCTCTCATTAAGAACATATTGTCTTACCATGCCCCACCCTTCAAGGATCTTCTGCGGAAGTTCCGGTCTGTAAAATGTTTACGCCATTTGTTAAAAGACCCTCTCCTTCTTTGTGGTCTCAGAACCTGTTTTAATTTGATGTACAATGAAGTAATAGATACCTCATCTTCATTTATAGATATCAGTTCAGACCACAAAGAATTCTCAATTTCCCCAGAGATGTCTCGCAGATGCGATAGTAATGATATCTCAACTGTCGATACTGTATAGCGTGGAATTGGGGTAAATTGTAGGTATTCAAGACCTCTGTCTCGGTCATCCACCTTTTTTCTTCTAGATTTATGAGATCTCCCAACGTATTAATTCCCTTATCTCTCCATGTTTTAAATAAAGAGTTTTCACGCCCTAAAGGGGAAGACGGACATCTCCAGGGGTTAAGTAATTTCGAGACCCTCCATGCTAATTTGAGTTTTTTCCTAACCTCCTTCCACGTCATTATAGTATCTTTATGTATCACCGTATTTTTCAAAGTGGGGGGCAGACAAGTCAGCGGCGAGTGTAATAAGGCTGCTAGATCCCAGGGTTTGGCCCACTCCCCCTCCAAAGTTACATCTGAGAATCTATTAGTGCTTCTGATCCAATCAAGGACATTACGATAATATACACGCCAAATTGGATTACAAGTTGGTAGTGGCAAACGGGGTCTCCTTCCTCCCCACAAAAACTTAGAAAAAGCTTTATTCAGTCTCTTTATGTCAATATGTCTCAACAGCATGGGGATAGTTTGAAGGGGATAAAGTAATCTTGCAAAGCTAACCATTTTCAATAAATGGCAGCGTCCCATCAGAGAGAGTGGCAATCCCACCCATTTTGACAGTTCTTGTTCTATCTGCTGAATGATCGGTAGAAAGTTAAGTTTATATGTCAATCCAGGTGACCTGGCTAATTGAATTCCCAAATATTTAATACTATCTTTCATTATTGGTAGGCCACAAAGATTTTTTTTTTCCCTGTGTCCCATTCCCAGGATTTATAAACAGAATTTCGCATTTACTTTTATTTAGGGAGAATCCAGTTTGTTTGCCTATCATCTCTATGTCTGTCAGGATATTTGGAAGGTCTTGTTCTGGATTTTGAACATACAGGATGACATCATCCGCGAACAATGAGAGTTTTATCTCTTTGGTTCCTACCTTAAAACCTGCGTAGGAATTACATTCCTCCAAATATAGTGCCAGAGGCTCCATGGCTATATTAAAGAGAAGGGGGGACAATGGGCATCCCTGTCTAGTCCCTTTCTGGAGGGTAAAGGAGTCGGACAAGAAGCCTGGTATGCTCACGCAAGCTCTAGGATTACTATAGAGAGCCTGTATATAGTGCCGAAAGGGTCCCGTGAGACCTATAGTATCTAAAACCTTGCCCAGCCATGACCACCTGACATTATCAAATGCTTTTTCAGCGTCCAAGGTGATCATGGCTGGGTTCCCTCCCTCTAGTTTGACTTTCTTCCCCATAATATCCATCAAAAGCATCGCTTTTCGGATGTTTGTAGTCGTCGATCGTCCCTTGATGAATCCTGCCTGGTGTGTAGATATTATTTTGGGCAAAACCATTGCCAATCTATCAGCCAGTATTTTAGATAAAAGTTTCAGATCCTGATTTATTAAGGTAATCGGTCTGTAGCTAGCCGGATCAGTGGGTATCTTACCTGGTTTAGGGATCAATTTAATGTAAGCCAAATTCATTCTGTCTGGGATAGGCGATCCCCGTAATATCTCATTGTATAAGTCACAGAGAACCGGAGAGATCTGTTCTCTCATAGCTTTGAAAAAGGCACCATTATAGCCATCTGGTCCTGGGGCCTTACCCGGGTTTAAATTTTTTATAGCCTCTTCAATTTCTCCAGTCGTAACCGGGTTGTTTAGAATTTGGATGTCATCCTGGGAGATAGATGGCAATTTGATCTTGCTTAGCCAGGAAGGCTTTTCTGGGTCGTTAGTTGTTTTCTCTGTATATAGAGAAGCATAAAACCTGCCCAAAGTTTTCACAATATTCTTAGGATCATTCCAGGTATTACCCTGTCTATCTTTTATCGATTGAATAGGGGAAGAGGTGTGTCTACCTCGGCTAATCTTGCTAGCAGTCTTCCTGCTTTATCTCCAAATTTATGTAGTTCTAACTCTAATCTATTTTTAAATATATTCTCACGTTTTCCTGCCCACTCATCAAATTCTTTCTTAGCTTGCAGCCATGTCTCTTTGTCAGGAATCTCCATTGTGTTTTTGTACTGTAGATAAGCATTTCTCACTTTCAGACTGGATTCCATAAATTTTTCCTTAGCCCTTTTTTTTGATCCCCATGCTGTATGCCATAATATGTCCTCTCATGACTACTTTTGCAGTCTCCCAGAAAAGACCCGGGTCAGATCTATGGTCCAAATTATCTACGGTATAGTGCGTCCACCACTCCCCAAGTAGTTTGGTGAAGTTTTCTTCTTTGGTGAATGTGTCAGGAAACCTCTATAGATAGTCGGTTCCTTTCTCATAATTGTCTTTAATCTCTAAGACCAGTGGACTATGATCCGAAATCACCATATCTTCAATTTTGATGTCTATCATTCTTTGTAATATCTTAGTGGACCCAAAAAACATATCTATTCTGGACCACGATCCATGGTGGTGTGAGAAGTGGGTAAATTCTCTACCCAAAGGGTTAGCTAGTATCCAAGTGTCTGACAGACCCACCATTCTAGTCAAGGATTCTAAGGTGCTTTCTACCCTCGGGCCCCCTCCATCCTGACTTCCCCTTCGCGTATGTGTTGAGGAGCGTCTATCCTCTTCTACTCTCATTACCGAATTGAAGTCCCCTCCCACTATTTTATTAACCCCTATTTCCTGAAGTAAGTTGTTCTGTAGTTGTTGGAAGAAAGGCCTCTGATTTGCGTTAGGAGCATATACATTATAAATATTAAAGATATCATTTTGTATTTGGATTGTCATTTGAAACAATCTACCCTCATCATCACTTGAGGTAGAGATAATTGAGTGAGCCAATGACCTGTGAATTAAAACCAGGACTCCCGCCTTCCTCTCCACTGCACTAGACCCGAAGACCTCCCCCACCCACAATTTTTTAAGACGGAAGAAGTCCTCCGAGGCCAGGTGGGTCTCCTGAAGCAGAGCGATATCTATGCGTAGTTTTTTGAGATGGCGAAGAACCATCATGCGCTTTGCTGGGGAGCGCAACCCCTTGACATTCCAGGAGACCCACCTAACCATCAGAGTCTCCCTGTACAGGGTCCCAAATTTTTTCTTAGTCAACTTCCACACATATGTAGTATTGTCAGGTGTATACCAAAGTAAGAAGAATAAGGTACAGGAGATGCACAATTTGTCAGACCTAGACTTTAAGATATTTCCCATTTGTTCGCCCTTGCTTTTCCCTCAACCCCCCCCTCCCTACCACACCTACTCCATACATCTTTCCAAGTGGATCACTTCACTTCTTCCCTCAAGTGCAGCCAACAAATGTAGCCCCGCCCCGCCCCAGCCTCCAACCCAACTTATTAAACATATAAGAATAATAACAGTAGTATTCTCCAACCTTTCGCTCCCTAGGAACTCCATTTCCCCATCTTCGGCCAGAGCTTTCATCCCCTCCATAACAGAGATAAATTGGGGCCATAGTCTAAAACTTATATTAGCAGCATTTCCACCAATTAAGAGTGCATTTGGCATTCAGCCACGGCGTTCTTATATTCATCTCACGTGTTATTTAACTTTTAAAAGTCTGTTCAAAACTCTATTTTTATGCTGTCAGCAACTTATCAATAAAAACAAGGAAGCTTAATGACATTTGAGATTTGAAAGGGGAGCGGAATGGGAAAGAATGAAGAAGAAGAAAAGAAAAAAAAAGAAAAGAAAGAAAAAAAAAAAAAAAAAAGGGGGGGAGGAGATTGGAATACACAAAACATATATGCATAACGCTCCCCACTTCGTCTGTATAACCCTCCTCTATTTACGTATTCAGCAAAGTTATGACAGCTCTGCCCAGCAAAAAGGAATCACAGTTGCATTTCAATTTCAATTTCCTCTCACTCTCTCCTCATCTCTTCTTCTGCCAACGAGGTCCTGCCTGTCTCTGTTGTCGTGGAGTTTCCGAAGGCGGTTTCCTCCCCGCTCCTTCACCCAACAGGGAGTTTGATCTTAGTCTGTAGGATCTTACAGAGTCTCTATCAGTCTCGGAATCCAGATCTAAAGCAGAATTGGGCTTCGTAGGCGATCCAATGTCCTGATGGGGTGATGACGGTGACACCGTTGCTCTTGGGGAACTCGTGTTGTCACGGATAGCTACCATTGCTTCCTCGGGGTCAAAGAAGGTCAGCATGACTCCCTCTCTGGACTAAATCTTAATATCGCTGGAAAATTCAACTGGAAACGAATATTTCTTCTATGAAGTAACGAGCACGCTTCGCTAAAGGACCTCCTGCGGCTGCGTGACTTCTATAGAGTAATCCGCGAATACCAGAGTCTCTGTGACCCTGTATTAATAGTGGGTGCTTTTTGGCCTTGTAAGCGCGAAGGATCTCTTCCTTGTCGCGGTGGTTAAGAAATTTCGCTATAGCGTGTCTTGATTTAGTAGACTGTTTGGATGACGAGGCGGCGGGTCCTGAAGTTGCCATCCTCTCCTGTGGCTCCCTCATCTGGCCAATTCTGTGGGTACGCTCCGTCTTACATCTATGGGTAAGACCTAAGGCTTTGGTAGGTCTACCTCAAAAATTTCCACCAGTTGGTTCGCAGGAATAGATTCAGGGAGTCCCACTATTTTAAGATTACTCCTCCTTGCTCTGTTTTCTATGTCCTCTAGTTTTGCATGTGCATATTCAGAATGTTGTTGTAAAGACATTATCTGTTCCTCCAGCTCTTGTATTCTATCCTCTGCTGCACTAATTCTTGATTCAGCCTCTGTGAGTTGCTGATCATGTGTCTCAACTTTGGCATTCAGGTCTTTTGTTGTGGCTGTTACCATCTCAGCCACTGCAGTTTTAAAGTCATCAGCAAGGTGGATGGCTAACTCTTTTGCCAAGCTTTATAGTCAAAATGTGGGCTCCCCATCTGCCTTCAATGTCCTCTCTCCATTCTCCTGGACCCTGTCCTTCTCCTATGTTCTCTTTATCTGCAGGGGGACAGCTCTGGGGTTGTTTGCTCATGGCAGCTGCTGCATTCTGTAGCTGTTTTGGGGATATTCCCTGTGGATTCCCTGCGGCTTTCTTTGCAATTCCCCTCTCCTTTACCACTCCGGCCTCCCCATCTCCGGTCCCGGGCTTCCTCGCTACTTCTCCATCTAGTAGCGCTGTGTGCATGCTGAGCACGCCGTGCCCGCCCTGCCCGCCATTACCGGTCTCCTCATGCAGACTCGCAGACTTCTCTCCCTCCCGGCTCCTCGTCACATAGCGATCCATCGTGGTCATGATGGATGCTTCCAGGGTTACCGCAGCCGCCGCTGTGTTTGTGGATGTCCGGGGCCAAGTTGGAGGCCAGATGTCGGTGGATTGCTGAGGCGGGGAGCGGAGCAGCCCCTAGACGCGGCTGCACATGGAGGCGCCGGAACCGGAAGTCTACTGTTCTTTATCATCAGAGTTCACGAAGCCAACAAGGACCCCCATCCAGCAATATGAGACCTCCAACTTATTATATAGAATTGATTTTACACTATAGAGAAACTGAATATTATGGAAATGGTGATGTTGATGTTGGGATTTTGGAGGGGATGGAGATTGTCCAATGTTGTATTGTTATAGATTTCTGGCTGGATAATACAGAGGAGGACGGAGGAGGTGAGTGTGGGGAGGATTTTCTCTCTCGATGTTTTTCAGATCCATTTGTTTTCTGTGGCTCCAGTAGAACAAAGTGGATGAGGACGGCGGCCCCATGGCTTTATATATCAGTATATATTGCTGTAAATGATTGTTCTTGTTGGGGGGATTTGTTCTGCTTTACTGTTCTTTATCATCAGAGCTAAAGAAGGCAACAGGATCCCCATGCAGAAATGTGAGACCACCATCTTATTGTACTTTATTGACAAAACGATATTGAAAATATGAGGCATATATGGTCAGATAAGTTGCATTGGGTTTGGGGCGATTCTTATTGATCTCAGCAGTGTGAAGACCCCTGTATGATAGATAATCGTAAATGACCAGCACTCAATCTTCTTTTTTGATTGTGATGGTGCTATTGTAGAAAGGATCCAATGATCCTCAGACAGTTATTAGAAAGATCCCAGCACTCATCTGATAGTTGCTTATTCGTGTTTTTATTTGAAAGACATATGTACAGAGTGGGTGGTGACAGTAAACGTTTCGGTCTTGTGACAGACCTTTGTCAATACGTCACTATGAAAAAATAATAAAATTACAGTGAGAATATATACAGTGTAGACATAGACGTATATATCTGTCTAAATATATACATTATTTACAGAATTGACACTGATTTACATATGATATCATGAAACAATCAGGGTTACTTATAGTGTATAAGGACCCAGTGAATAAACGAGATATACAACTAAAGATAAGAGTCCAGGATTTATCAAAGATTGTCATATATAATTACAGGGGAATATGTTGGAGGATAGCTAGAAATGATTACCTGTTGTTTTTGGTGAGTAGGCAGGACTGGCTTACTAGTGATAGGTATGTTGTATTGTCAAGGAGACTTTCAGTGGCTAAGGAGAAAAGGTGGTCATGTAGGTAAAGAGTATTCTAGATATCTAACAGATATCTAACATGTACAATAGACAAGTTTACCTTCTTGGCTGGTATGTCTGTGGTTCTTATAGGGATTTAGGATCCTGTCTTTCTGTATTTCCTGATAATAATCTGGAAACGTATATATGTGTTTATAGTTCAGAACATGTAAATGTCAATTGGTCATAATGACAGATGTGTGGTTACCTTATGGGATGATGATATATCCTGGTTTTTATATGTGTTGTCCTGTGATGGAGACAATCCTAATCCCAGTGTCTGAAACCTGAGGACATATATGTATATATACTTGAGGTTTACTCTGTCTAATAAATTGTCCCCATAGAGCCAAAGAGTCCCCTTATATATACCGTGCCAACTGTGGTAGAGATATACTGTCAGTCCTGTTCCACACCAGATGCTGTAATGTCTGTGGATTTACCCAGTGGGTAGTTCTATCCCAGCTGTGTGGTGGGGAGACAAAAGACACTTATTTGTATATGGAGAGATGGTACTTAACTTATCGGTGTGCGTTCCTGCTGTCATAGGGACCCGCTCACTTGTCCTGGAGATAGGGGCCAGCACGGTCCGTGCTTGTGGCATAGGAGCCCTCTATCTCCGGCTGCCGCCTTTTTATGGCGAGTCCCGTCGGCCCGCGAACCGGAAGTAGATTCCGGAGTTCGCGCATGCGCAGTGTAATCCAACCCGCGTACCGGAAGTGCCGGTGTTTATGTTGTCTAGCGTTGCCATAGCTGCGGGCAGCGCTATTCACAGCACGGGGATGATAGTAAAGTGCTGTGGCAAGTCTCTGGGGCACTCTGGGCTGTATTTAAATGTTAAGTACCAAGTTTATGAAGGTTTGGGTTCTACTGTATGTTTGGACCTGGTCATGTGTACTTGTTGTTTACTTCAGTGACACATATGATGGTTACTGGAAAATGAGAGTAACATATATGGATACTCACTTGGTCGTCATAGAATGTTACTATATAGGTGATATATAGCTTAATAAATAATTAAGATCATGACATATATGGTTACAATAGGCACATTATGAAGTTACAGTGAAACAAACAATGTATATATGTCACAACAAATTAACACAGGCTGTTACGGGGTCCAAGCCATATGTAACAATTATAGGGGAAAAAAAAGGAAAGAAATAAGTGGAGAAATGAAACTTGTATAAAATCTATGGGGGTTATCGTGAGATATCTTACCACTTAATCGATCATATTTATTGGAACCACAGGACAACTAGGTAATGGTCTGAAAAGAGAAATTTAGTTTAGCCATTCAATCTCCCTGTTGAGTCCCTTAGGGTTCAGTGTGTCTAATGTGTGAATCCAGTAGGTTTCTCTTATTTTGAGCATTCTAATGTGATTGCCTCCCCGTCTAGGTCTGGGTACTTGCTCTAAAACCTGGAACCTAAGTTGAGCCACATTGTGTTTAGCTTCTACAAAGTGGTGCGGCAATGGTAACCAAGTCTTTTCTGTGCGTATTGTAGACTTATGGCTCTTTATCCTGTCCCTAATTGATTGTGTAGTCTCTCCAATATATAGTAAGCCGCAAGGGCACTTAATGAGATAGACTACAAAATTGGTATCACAGGTATAGAGGCCCCTGACCTTGTACGTCTTGCCTGTCCGTGGGTGTATGATTTCGCTTCCCTTAATGACATTGGAACAACAGAGACAGCCTAGACATGGAAATGTGCCAGTTCTATTCGCCCCAGTAAGTGTTCTTGTCAAAGGTGGTTTTGGTGAACCCATATCAGCTCTAACTAGTTGGTCCCTTATATTAGTTGGCCTCCTTGTGCACATTAATGGTTGATTCTGGAAAGTTTCAATCTTAGGATGTGCTTTTGATAGCAGGTTCCAGTTTTTTCTGATGAGGTGCTGTACTTTGGGCATTATAGGGTGATAAGTGTGAACAAAGGGCAGTCTTGTCTGGGTTGTCGCTTGTTTAGTTTCAACGTCACTGTCACCCATGGCGGTCTCCCTTTCAGATGTTAGCAGGGGTTGGGGATAGTCACGTTCTAAAAATTTGTTAGACATCTCATATAACCTAGTGGAGCGTGTTTCAGGGTCTGTCACTATGCGGGATACTCTTTTAAACTGTGACCTAGGTAGGCTATTTTTGGTGGCTTTTGGATGACAACTTCCGTAGAGGAGGAGGCCGTTGCAGTCAGTAGGTTTGATGTATAGGTCTGTTTTAAGGGAACCATCAGTGTTTTTGACTATGCGGGTGTCAAGGAAAGGGATATCATCATGATTTGAGTTTAAAGTAAACTTGAGTTCATTGCGTACAGTGTTAATATAATCAAAGAAACACTGTAAGCTCTCATTTGAACCATTCCATATACAGAATATATCGTCAATATATCTAAACCATGTCCTGGCGTGTGTTTTGAAAAGAATATTGGGATAGATGTATTTTTCCTCAAATGCGTTCATATACAGATTAGCGTAAGCCGGTGCTACGTTTGAACCCATTGCGGTCCCGCATGTCTGTACGTAGAACTGATCCCCAAAGAGAAAGTAGTTCTCCCTGAGGACCAGCTCCAGCAAGTCCATGCATAGATGGATAAGGTTAGGTTCAACCCTATGTAGTTCTAGTGTGTTAAGAACTGCGTCCATCCCCAAATTATGGCTGATTGAGGTATATAAGCTGTTGACATCGAATGTACATAAAATGCTATCCTTAGGGGTATGGTTTAATGTCCTTATTTTATGGAGGAAATCACCTGTGTCAAGGATAAACGATTTAGTCAACTTTGTGAATGGTGTCAATATCTTTTCAAGAAATTTGGAGAGAGGACTAAGAATGGAGTCTGTACCTGCTACTATCGGACGCCCGGGTGGGTTCTGTAAATTCTTGTGTATTTTCGGCAGTATGTATAAGACAGGTGTTATGGGGTGGTCTTGTGTCAGGAAGGTCTTCGTCTTAGTGTCAATGGTGTTGTTGTCATAGTATTTATTGACAATACGGTGTATTTTCGTCCTAATGTTGTATACTGGATCGTATGGGAGTTTCTTGTATGTGTTGATATCATTAAGCTGACGGTTGATTTCAGAGACGTATTGGGTCTTATTCATGACAACAATCGCACCACCTTTGTCTGCTGGCTTGATTACTATGTTCTTATTGTTTTTAAGGCTTGTTATCGCCTGTCTCTCCAGGGAAGAAATGTTTGTGCGGACAGGTAGGTGGCCGATTTGCTGTTCACGAATAAGGTTATCCACGTCTTTGTTGAGTAAGTTGATAAATGTTTCAACTGCATGGTCAGTTCTGGGTGGTGTAAAGTTACTTGGGTTCCTCAAACCTAAATTAGTGATTGAGACCTGTGTCGTGGTTTGATTGGGCCTACTAGTGCCTAATTGATTTGTTATTGGTGTAACCTGCTGCCCAAAATATGCTTTCAACCGAAGGGACCTATAAAATCTTTGTAGGTCTGTTTCTAACTGAAATGTATCCCACCTGGGTGTTGGACAGAAAGATAGGCCTTTGTTTAGGACTGAGAGTTCAACCGGAGAAAGTGAGTAGTCAGAAATGTTGATGACTAAGTTTGGACCCCTACCTGTGACCGTAAGATCATCTGTCGGTCTGCGCCTGTTGGCACGGTATATATAAGGGGACTCTTTGGCTCTATGGGGACAATTTATTAGACAGAGTAAACCTCAAGTATATATACATATATGTCCTCAGGTTTCAGACACTGGGATTAGGATTGTCTCCATCACAGGACAACACATATAAAAACCAGGATATATCATCATCCCATAAGGTAACCACACATCTGTCATTATGACCAATTGACATTTACATGTTCTGAACTATAAACACATATATACGTTTCCAGATTATTATCAGGAAATACAGAAAGACAGGATCCTAAATCCCTATAAGAACCACAGACATACCAGCCAAGAAGGTAAACTTGTCTATTGTACATGTTAGATATCTGTTAGATATCTAGAATACTCTTTACCTACATGACCACCTTTTCTCCTTAGCCACTGAAAGTCTCCTTGACAATACAACATACCTATCACTAGTAAGCCAGTCCTGCCTACTCACCAAAAACAACAGGTAATCATTTCTAGCTATCCTCCAACATATTCCCCTGTAATTATATATGACAATCTTTGATAAATCCTGGACTCTTATCTTTAGTTGTATATCTCGTTTATTCACTGGGTCCTTATACACTATAAGTAACCCTGATTGTTTCATGATATCATATGTAAATCAGTGTCAATTCTGTAAATAATGTATATATTTAGACAGATATATACGTCTATGTCTACACTGTATATATTCTCACTGTAATTTTATTATTTTTTCATAGTGACGTATTGACAAAGGTCTGTCACAAGACCGAAACGTTTACTGTCACCACCCACTCTGTACATATGTCTTTCAAATAAAAACACGAATAAGCAACTATCAGATGAGTGCTGGGATCTTTCTAATGACCCCTGTATGATGGTGCTGAGGACCGCCGGGAACCTGATTACTGTGGTAACTATAAAATATATGTCCAGATTGCTCTGCACTTATATGTCAGTATATATTGCTGTAAATCATTGTTCTTGTTGGGGGGATTTGTTCTGCTTTACTGTTCTTTATCATCAGAGTTCAAGAAGCCAACAAGGACCCCCATCCAGCAATTTGAGACCACCAACTTATATAGAATTGATTTTACACTATAGAGAACTGAATATTATGGAAATGGTGATGTTGATGTTAGGATTTTGGAGGCGATGGAAATTGTCCAATGTTGTATTGTTATAGATTTCTCGTTGTATAATACAGAGGAGGACGGAGGAGGTGAGTGCGGGGAGGATTTTCTCTCTTGTCGTTTTTCAGATCCATTTGTTTTCTGTGGCTCTAGTAGAACAAAGTGGATAGGACGGTGGCTCCATGACTTTATATGTCAATATATATTGCTGTAAATGATTGTTCTTGTTGGGGGATTTGTTCTGCTTTATTGTTCTTTATCATCAGAGCTAAAGAAGGCAACAGGGTTATTCGGACGAAGTACCTTTATGTCCGCACTGCTGTCAGACCGGTATACCGGTCTGACAGCAGCGCGGACATAAAGGTACTTCGTCCGAATAACCTTGTGATTTGAGCACCGCATCCTGTGGAAGTACGGTCCCTGCAGCAGCTGTTTTTTCTGAGCGATTACGCTGGTTGTGTGCTACACAACCACATCAGGTGAGCAATACCAATATTCACATCATACATCTGTCTAAAAAAGATAAGACCCTATTTGTGCATTCTCAACCCTTTAGATTTAAAGAAGGCAACAGGACCCCCATGCAGAACTGTGAGACAACCATCTTATTGTACTTTATTGACCTTACGATATTGAAAATATGAGGCATATAATGGTGAGATTGTAATGTTAACGGAGATTGTCCGATGTTGGAAATCTGTACAGATCTGTGAGTGGATGATGTCGGGGGATCGCAGGTTACTATGAGGAGGAGGTGAGTGTTTTCTCGCTTGATATTTTTCAGATTAGTCGTCCTCCAGAGGATGGAGGCTACGTGGTCAGCAGAGGATGAAGGCTCAGTGGTCAGCACAGGATTAAGGCTCAGTGGTCATCACAGGATGGAGTCTCAGTGGTCAGCACAGGATGGAGGCTCAGTGGTCAGCGCAGGATGGAGGCAGAGTGGTCAGCACAGGATGGAGTGGTCAGCACAGGATTGAATGTTCAGCACAGGATGGAGGCTCAGTGGTCAGCACAGGATGTAGTGGTCAGCACAGGATGGAGGCTAAGTGGTCAGCACAGGAAGGAGGCTGAGTGGTCAGCACAGGATGGAGTTTTCAGCGCAGGATGGAGGCTCAGTGGTCAGCACAGGATGGAGGCTCAGTGGTCAGCACAGGATGGAGTGGTCAGCGCAGAATGGAGGCAGAGTGGTCAGCACTGGATGGAGGCTCAGTGGTCAGCACAGGATGGAGTGGTCAACGCAGGATGGAGGCAGAGTGCTCAGCGCTGGATGGAGGCTCAGTGGTCAGCGCAGGATGGAGGCTCAGTGTTCAGCACAGGATGGAGTGGTCACAGGATTGAGTTGTCAGCACATGATGGAGGCTCAGTGGTCAGCACAGGTTGGAGGCTCAGTGGTCAGCACAGGATGGAGTGGTCAGCGCAGGATGGAGGCTCAGTGGTCAGCACAGGATGGAGGCTCAGTGGTCAGCGCAGGATGGATGCTCAGTGAACAGTGCGGGATGGAGGCAGAGTGGTCAACGCAGGATGGAGGCAGAGTGGTAAGCGCAGGATGGAGGCTCAGTGGTCAGCGTAGGATGGAGGTTAAGTGGGCAAGCACAGTGGCTCAAGTGGTTAGCACTGTAGCCTTTGCAGCACTGGGGTCTTGAAGTCCTGGGTTCAATTCCCACCAAGGACACTAAGGAGAACATCTGCAAGGAGTTTGTATGTTCTCCCCGTGTTTGCGTGGGTTTCCTCCAGGCACTCCAGTTTCCTCCCACATTGTAAAGACATACTGCTAGGATGTTTAGATTGTGAGCTCCAAGAGAGACAGCATTACTCATGTATGTAAAGTGCTATGGAATTAATAGCGCTATATAAATGAATAAAGTATTATTATAAGTGGTCAGCACAGGATGGAGTGGTCAGCACAGGATGGAGTGGTCAGCACAGGATGGAGGCTCAGTGGTCAGCACAGGAAGGAGGCTCAGTGGTCAGCACCTAATGGAGTGGTCAGCACAGGATGGAGTGGTCACAGGATTGAGTGGTCAGCACAGGATGGAGGCTCAGTGGTCAGTGCAGGATGGAGGCTCAGTGGTCAGCACAGGATTGAGTGGTCAGCACAGGATGGAGTGGTCAGCACAGGATTGAGTGTTCAGCACAGGATGGAGGCTCAGTGATCAGCACAGGATGGAGTGGTCACAGGATTGAATGGTCAGCACAGGATGGAGGCGCAGTGGTCAGCGCAGGATGGAGGCAGAGGGGTAAGCGCAGGATGGAGGTTAAGTGGTCAGCACAGGATGAAGTGGTCAGCACAGGATTGAGTGTTCAGCACAGGATGGAGGCTCAGTGATCAGCACAGGATGGAGTGGTCACAGGATTGAATGGTCAGCACAGGATGGAGGCGCAGTGGTCAGCGCAGGATGGAGGCAGAGGGGTAAGCGCAGGATGGAGGTTAAGTGGTCAGCACAGGATGAAGTGGTCAGCACAGGATGGAGGCTCAGTGGTCAGCAGAGGGAGCAGGCTGAGTGGTCAGCACAGGATGGAGTGGTCAGCGCAGGATGGAGGCTCAGTGGTCAGCACAGGATGGAGTGGTCAACACAGGATGGAGGCAGAGTGGTCAGTGCTGGATGGAGGCTCAGTGGTCAGCACAGGATGTAGGCTCAGTGGTCAGCACAGGATGGAGGCTCAGTGGTCAGCACAGGATGAAGTGGTCAGCACAGGAAGGAGGCTGAGTGGTCAGCACAGGATGGAGGCTCAGTGGTCAGCACAGGATGGAGGCTCAGTGGTCAGCACAGGATGAAGTGGTCAGCACAGGATGGAGGTTCAGTGGTCAGCACAGGATGGAGTGGTCAACGCAGGATGGAGGCAGAGTGGTCAGCGCTGGATGGAGGCTTAGTGGTCAGCACAGGATGGAGTGGTCAACGCAGGATGGAGGCAGAGTGGTCAGCGCTGGATGGAGGCAGAGTGGCCAACGCAGGATGGAGGCAGAGTGGTAGGCGCAAGATGGAGGCTCAGTGGTCAGCGGAGGATGGAGGGTAAGTGAGCTCTCCAGTTTCCTCCCACATTGTAAAGACATACTGCTAGGATGTTTAGATTGTGAGCTCCAAGAGAGACAGCATTACTCATGTATGTAAAGTGCTATGGAATTAATAGCGCTATATAAATGAATAAATTATTATTATTATAAGTGGTCAGCACAGGATGGAGGCTCAGTGATCAGCGCGGGATGGAGGCAGAGTGGTCAGCACAGGATTGAGTGTTCAGCACAGGATGAAGTGGTCAGCACATGATGGAGGCTCAGTGGTCAGCACAGGAAGGAGGCTGAGTGGTCAGCACAGGATGGAGTGGTCAGCGCAGGATGGAGGCTCAGTGTTCAGCACAGGATGGAGTGGTCAACGCAGGATGGAGGCAGAGTGGTCAGCGCTGGATGGAGGCTCAGTGGTCAGCACAGGATGGAGGTTAAGTGGGCAAGCACAGTGGCTCAAGTGGTTAGCACTGTAGCCTTTGCAGCACTGGGGTCTTGAAGTCCTGGGTTCAATTCCCACCAAGGACAACATCTGCAAGGAGTTTGTATGTTCTCCCCGTGTTTGCGTGGGTTTCCTCCGGGCTCTCCAGTTTCCTCCCACATTGTAAAGACATACTGCTAGGATGTTTAATTGTGAGCTCCAAGAGAGACAGCATTACTCATGTATGTAAAGTGCTATGGAATTAATAGCACTATATAAATAAATAAATTATTATTATTATAAGTGGTCAGCACAGGATGGAGGCTCAGTGATCAGCGCGGGATGGAGGCTCAGTGGTCAGCACAGGATTGAGTGTTCAGCACAGGATGAAGTGGTCAGCACATGATGGAGGCTCAGTGGTCAGCACAGGAAGGAGGCTGAGTGGTCAGCACAGGATGGAGTGGTCAGCGCAGGATGGAGGCTCAGTGTTCAGCACAGGATGGAGTGGTCAACGCAGGATGGAGGCAGAGTGGTCAGCGCTGGATGGAGGCAAAGTGGTCAACGCAGAATGGAGGCAGAGTGGTAAGCGCAGGATGGAGGCTCAGTGGTCAGCGGAGGATGGAGGTTAAGTGGGCAAGCACAGTGGCTCAAGTGGTTAGCACTGTAGCCTTTGCAGCACTGGGGTCTTGAAGTCCTGGGTTCAATTCCCACCAAGGACAACATCTGCAAGGAGTTTGTATGTTCTCCCCGTGTTTGCGTGGGTTTCCTCCGGGCTCTCCGGTTTCCTCCCACATTGTAAAGACATACTGCTAGGATGTTTAGATTGTGAGCTCCAAGAGAGACAGCATTACTCATGTATGTAAAGTGCTATGGAATTAATAGCGCTATATAAATGAATAAATTTTTATTATTATAAGTGGTCAGCGCAGGATGGAGGCTCAGTGGTCAGCACAGGATGGAGGCTTAGTGGTCAGCACAGGATGGAGTGGTCAGCACAGGATGAAGTGGTCAGCACATGATGGAGGCTCAGTGGTCAGCACAGGAAGGAGGCTGAGTGGTCAGCACAGGATGGAGTGGTCAGCGCAGGATGGAGGCTCAGTGGTCAGCACAGGATGGAGGCTCAGTGTTCAGCACAGGATGGAGTGGTCAACGCAGGATGGAGGCAGAGTGGTCAGCGCTGGATGGAGGCAAAGTGGTCAACGCAGGATGGAGGCAGAGTGGTAAGCGCAGGATGGAGGCTCAGTGGTCAGCGGAGGATGGAGGTTAAGTGGGCAAGCACAGTGGCTCAAGTGGTTAGCACTGTAGCCTTTGCAGCACTGGGGTCTTAAAGTCCTTGGTTCAATTCCCACCAAGGACACTAAGGACAACATCTGCAAGGAGTTTGTATGTTCTCCCCGTGTTTGCGTGGGTTTCCTCCGGGCACTCCAGTTTCCTCCCACATTGTAAAGACATACTGCTAGGATGCTTAGATTGTGAGCTCCAAGAGAGACAGCATTACTCATGTATGTAAAGTGCTATGGAATTAATAGCGCTATATAAATGAACAAATTATTATTATTATAAGTGGTCAGCGCAGGATGGAGTGTACAGCACAGGATGGAGGCTCAGTGGTCAGCACAGGATGAAGTGGTCAGCACAGGATGAAGTGGTCAGCACAGGATGGAGGCTCAGTGGTCAGCACAGGATGGAGGCTCAGTGGTCAGCGCAGGATGGAGGCTCAGTGGTCAGCGCAGGATGGAGTAGTCACAGGATTGAGTGGTCAGCACAGGATGGAGGCTCAGTGGTCAGCGCAGGATGGAGGCAGAGTTGTCAGCGCAGGATGGAGGCTCAGTGGTCAGCACAGGATTGAGTGTTCAGCACAGGATGAAGTGGTCAGCACAGGAAGGAGGCTGAGTGGTCAGCACAGGATGGAGTGGTCAGCGCAGGATGGAGGCTCAGTGGTCAGCACAGGATTGAGTGTACAGCACAGGATGGAGGCTCAGTGGTCAACACAGGATGAAGTGGTCAGCACAGGATGGAGGCTCAGTGGTCAGCACAGGAAGGAGGCTGAGTGGTCAGCACAGGATGGAGTGGTCAGCGCAGGATGGAGGCTCAGTGGTCAGTACAGGATGGAGGCTCAGTGGTCAGCACAGGATGGAGGCTCAGTGGTCAGCACAGGATGGAGGCTCAGTGGTCAGCGCTGGATGGAGGCTCAGTGGTCAGCACAGGATTGAGTGTACAGCACAGGATGGAGTGGTCAGCACCGGATTGAGTGTTCAGCACAGAATGGAGGCTCAGTGGTCAGCACAGGATGGAGGCTCAGTGGTCAGCACAGGAAGGAGGCTGAGTGGTCAGCACAGGATGAAGTGGTCAGCACAGGATGGAGGCTCAGTGGTCAGCACAGGAAGGAGGCTGAGTGGTCAGCACAGGATGGAGTGGTCAGCGCAGGATGGAGGCTCAGTGGTCAGCGCAGGATGGAGGCAGAGTGGTCAGCGCTGGATGGAGGCTTAGTGGTAAGCACAGGATGGAGTGGTCAGCGCTGTATGGAGGCAGAGTGGTCAGCGCAGGATGGAGGCTCAGTGGTCAGCACAGGATGGAGGCTCAGTGGTCAGCACAGGAAGGAGGCTAAGTGGTCAGCACAGGATGGAGTGGTCAGCGCAGGATGGAGGCTCAGTGGTCAGCACAGGATGGAGGCTCAGTGGTCAGCACAGGATGGAGTAGTCACAGGATTGAGTGGTCAGCACAGGATGGAGGCTCAGTGGTCAGTGCAGGATGGAGGCTCAGTGGTCAGCACAGGTTGAAGTGGTCAGCACAGGATGGAGGCTCAGTGGTCAGCACAGGAAGGAGGCTGAGTGCTCAGCACAGGATGGAGTGGTCAGCACAGGATTGAGTGGTCAGCACAGGATGGAGGCTCAGTGGTCAGCACAGGATGGAGGCTCAGTGGTCAGCACAGGATGAAGTGGTCAGCACAGGATTGAGTGGTCAGCACAGGATGGAGGCTCAGTGGTCAGCACAGGATGAAGTGGTCAGCACAGGATGGAAGCTCAGTGGTCAGCACAGGTTGGAGGCTCAGTGGTCAGCACAGGATGGAGTGGTCAGCACAGGATTGAGTGTTCAGCACAGAATGGAGGCTCAGTGGTCAGCACAGGATGGAGGCTCAGTGGTCAGCACAGGATGAAGTGGTCAGCACAGGATGGAAGCTCAGTGGTCAGCACAGGATGGAGGCTCAGTGGTCAGCACAGGATGGAGGCTTAGTGGTCAGCACAGGATGGAGTGGTCAGCGCAGGATGGAGGCTCAGTGGTCAGCACAGGATGGAGTAGTCACAGGATTAAGTGGTCAGCACAGGATGGAGGCTCAGTGGTCAGTGCAGGATGGAGGCTCAGTGGTCAGCGCAGGATGGAGGCTCAGTGATCAGTGCGGGATGGAGGCAGAGTTGTCAGCGCAGGATGGAGGCTCAGTGGTCAGCACAGGATTGAGTGTTCAGCACAGGATGAAGTGGTCAGCACAGGATGGAGGCTCAGTGGTCAGCACAGGAAGGAGGCTGAGTGGTCAGCACAGGATGGAGTGGTCAGCGCAGGATGGAGGCTCAGTGGTCAGCACAGGATGGAGGTTCAGTGGTCAGCACAGGATGGAGTGGTCAAAGCTGGATGGAGGCAGAGTGGTCAGCGCTGGATGGAGGCTTAGTGGTCAGCGCTGGATGGAGGCTTAGTGGTCAGCACAGGATGGAGTGGTCAACGCAGGATGGAGGCATAGTGGTCAGCGCTGGATGGAGGCAGAGTGGTCAACGCAGGATGGAGGCAGAGTGGTAGGCGCAGGATGGAGGCTCAGTGGTCAGCGGAGGATGGAGGTTAATTGGGCAAGCACAGTGGCTCAAGTGGTTAGCACTGTAACCTTTGCAGAACTGGGGTCTTGAAGTCCTGGGTTCAATTCCCACCAAGAACACTAAGGACAACATCTGCAAGGAGTTTGTATGTTCTCCCCATGTTTGCGTGGGTTTCCTCCGGGCACTCTGGTTTCCTCCCACATTGTAAAGACATACTGCTAGGATGTTTAGATTGTGAGCTCCAAGAGAGACAGCATTACTCATGTATGTAAAGTGCTATGGAATTAATAGCGCTATATAAATGAATAAATTATTATTATTATAAGTGGTCAGCACAGGATGGAGGCTCAGTGGTCAGCACAGGATGGAGTGGTCAGCACAGGATTGAGGCTCAGTGGTCAGCGCAGGATGGAGGCAGAGTTGTCAGCGCAGGATGGAGGCTCAGTGGTCAGCACAGGATTGAGTGTTCAGCACAGGATGAAGTGGTCAGCGCAGGATGGAGGCTCAGTGGTCAGCACAGGATGGAGTGGTCAGCGCAGGATGGAGGCTCAGTGATCAGCACAGGATGGAGGCTCAGTGTTCAGCACAGGATGGAGTGGTCAACGCAGGATGGAGGCAGAGTGCTCAGCACTGGATGGAGGCTCAGTGGTCAGCGCAGGATGGAGGCTCAGTGTTCAGCACAGGATGGAGTGGTCACAGGATTGAGTTGTCAGCACATGATGGAGGCTCTCAGTGGTCAGCACAGGTTGGAGGCTCAGTGGTCAGCACAGGATGGAGTGGTCAGCGCAGGATGGAGGCTCAGTGGTCAGCACAGGATGGAGGCTCAGTGGTCAGCGCAGGATGGATGCTCAGTGAACAGCGCGGGATGGAGGCAGAGTGGTCAACGCAGGATGGAGGCAGAGTGGTAAGCGCAGGATGGAGGCTCAGTGGTCAGCAGAGGATGGAGGTTAAGTGGGCAAGCATAGTGGCTCAAGTGGTTGGCACTGTAGCCTTTGCAGCACTGGGTCTTGAAGTCCTGGGTTCAATTCCCACCAAGGACACTAAGGACAACATCTGCAAGGAGTTTGTATGTTCTCCCCGTGTTTGCGTGGGTTTCCTCCGGGCACTCCGGCTTCCTCCCACATTGTAAAGACATACTGCTAGGATGTTTAGATTGTGAGCTCCAAGAGAGACAGCATTACTCATGTATGTAAAGTGCTATGGAATTAATAGCGCTATATAAATGAATAAATTATTATTATTATAAGTGGTCAGCACAGGATGGAGGCTCAGTGGTCAGCACAGGATGGAGGCTCAGTGGTCAGCGCAGGATGGAAGCTCAGTGGTCAGCACAGGATGGAGTAGTCACAGGATTGAGTGGTCAGCACAGGATGGAGGCTCAGTGATCAGCGCGGGATGGAGGCAGAGTTGTCAGCGCAGGATGGAGGCTCAGTGGTCAGCACAGGATGAAGTGGTCAGCACAGGATGGAGGGTCAGCACAGGAAGGAGGCTGAGTGGTCAGCGCAGGATGGAGTGGTCAGAGCAGGATGGAGGCTCAGTGGTCAGCACAGGATGGAGTAGTCACAGGATGGAGTGGTCAGCGCAGGATGGAGGCTCAGTGGTCAGCACAGGATGGGGGCTCAGTGGTCAGCACAGGATGGAGGCTCAGTGGTCAGCGCTGGATGGAGGCTCAGTGGTCAGCACAGGATTAAGTGTACAGCACAGGATGGAGGATCAGTGGTCAGCACAGGATGAAGTGGTCAGCACAGGATGGAGGCTCAGTGGACAGCACAGGATGGAGTGGTCAGCACAGGATGGAGGCTCAGTGGTCAGCACAGGATGGAGGCTCAGTGGTCAGCACAGGATGGAGGCTCAGTGGTCAGTGGTCAGCACAGGATGGAGGCTCAGTGGTCAGCAGAGGATGGAGGCTCAGTGGTCAGCACAGGATGGAGGCTCAGTGGTCAGCAGAGGATGGAGGCTCAGTGGTCAGCACAGGATTGAACCTCAGTGGTCAGCACAGGATGGAGTGGTCAGCGCAAGATGGAGGCAGAGTGGTCAGCACAGGATGGAGTGGTCAGCACAGGATGGAGGCTCAGTGGTCAGCACAGGATGGAGTGGTCAGCGCGGGATGGAGGCAGAGTGGTCAGCGCGGGATGGAGGCAGAGTTGTCAGCGCAGGATGGAGGCTCAGTGGTCAGCACAGGAGTGAGTGTTCAGCACAGGATGAAGTGGTCAGCACATGATGGAGGCTCAGTGGTCAGCACAGGAAGGAGGCTGAGTGGTCAGCACAGGATGGAGTGGTCAGCGCAGGATGGAGGCTCAGTGGTCAGCACAGGATGGAGGCTCAGTGTTCAGCACAGGATGGAGTGGTCAACGCAGGATGGAGGCAGAGTGGTCAGCGCTGGATGGAGGCAAAGTGGTCAACGCAGAATGGAGGCAGAGTGGTAAGCGCAGGATGGAGGCTCAGTGGTCAGCGGAGGATGGAGGTTAAGTGGGCAAGCACAGTGGCTCAAGTGGTTAGCACTGTAGCCTTTGCAGTACTGGGGTCTTGAAGTCCTGGGTTCAATTCCCACCAAGGACACTAAGGACAACATCTGCAAGGAGTTTGTATGTTCTCTCCCGTGTTTGCGTGGGTTTCCTCCGGGCTCTCCAGTTTCCTCCCACATTGTAAAGACATACTGCTAGGATGTTTAGATTGTGAGCTCCAAGAGAGACAGCATTACTCATGTATGTAAAGTGCTATGGAATTAATAGCGCTATATAAATGAATAAATTATTATTATTATAAGTGGTCAGCGCAGGATGGAGTGGTCAATGCAGGATGGAGGCAGAGTGGTCAGCGCTGGATGAAGGCTCAGTGTTCAGCACAGGATGGAGTGGTCACAGGATTGAGTTGTCAGCACATGATGGAGGCTCAGTGGTCAGCACAGGATGGAGTGGTCAGTGCAGGATGGAGGCTCAGTGGTCAGCACAGGATGGAGGCTCAGTGGTCAGCGCAGTATGGAGGCACAGGATGGAGGCTCAGTGGTCAGCACAGGATGAAGTGGTCTGCACAGGAAGGAGGCTGAGTGGTCAGCACAGGATGGATTGGTCAGCGCAGGATGGAGGCTCTGGTGAGCACAGGATGGAGGCTCAGTGGTCAGCACAGGATGGAGGCTCAGTGGTCAGCACAGGATGGAGTGGTCAGCGCAGGATGGAGGCTTAGTTGTCAGCACAGGATGGAGTGGTCAACGCAGGATGGAGGCAGAGTGGTCAGCGCTGGATGGAGGCAGAGCGGTCAACGCAGGATGGAGGCAGAGTGGTAAGCGCAGGATGGAGGCAGAGTGGTAAGCGCAGGATGGAGGCTCAGTGGTCAGCGGAGGATGGAGGTTAAGTGGGCAAGCACAGTGGCTCAAGTGGTTAGCACTGTAGCCTTTGCAGCACTGGGGTCTTGAAGTCCTGGGTTTAATTCCCACCAAGGATACTAAGGACAACATCTGCAAGGAGTTTGTATGTTCTCCCCGTGTTTGCGTGGGTTTCCTCCAGGCACTCCGGTTTCCTCCCACATTGTAAAGACATACTGCTAGGATGTTTAGATTGTGAGCTCCAAGAGAGACAGCATTACTCATGTATGTAAAGTGCTATGGAATTAATAGCGCTATATAAATGAATAAGTTATTATTATTATAAGTGTGTCAGCGCAGGATGGAGTGTACAGCACAGGATGGAAGCTCAGTGGTCAGCACAGGATGGAGGCTGAGTGGTCAGCACAGGATGAAGTGGTCAGCACAGGATGGAGGCTCAGTGGTCAGCACAGGATGGAGGCTCAGTGGTCAGCACAGGATGAAGTGGTCAGCACAGGATGGAGGCTCAGTGGTCAGCACAGGATGGAGGCTCAGTGGTCAGCACAGGATGGAGGCTCAGTGGTCAGCACAGGATGGAGTGGTCAGCGCAGGATGGGGCTCAGTGGTCAGCACAGGATGGAGTAGTCACAGGATTGAGTGGTCAGCACAGGATGGAGGCTCAGTGGTCAGCGCAGGATGGAAGCTCAGTGATCAGCGCGGGATGGAGGCAGAGTTGTCAGCGCAGGATGGAGGCTCAGTGGTCAGCACAGGATTGAGTGTTCAGCACAGGATGAAGTGGTCAGCACAGGATGGAGGCTCAGTGGTCAGCACAGGAAGGAGGCTGAGTGGTCAGCACAGGATGGAGTGGTCAGCGCAGGATAGAGGCTCAGTGGTCAGCACAGGATGGAGTGGTCAGCGCAGGATGGAGGCTCAGTGGTCAGCACAGGATGGAGTGGTCAGCGCAGGATGGAGGCTCAGTGGTCAGCACAGGATGGAGTGGTCAGCACAGGATGGAGGCTCAGTTGTCAGCACAGGATGGAGGCTCAGTGGTCAGTGCTGGATGGAGGCTCAGTGGTCAGCACAGGATTGAGTGTACAGCACAGGATGGAGGCTCAGTGGTCAACACAGGATGAAGTGGTCAGCACAGGATGGAGGCTCAGTGGTCAGCACAGGAAGGAGGCTGAGTGGTCAGCACAGGATGGAGTGGTCAGTGCAGAATGGAGGCTCAGTGGTCAGCACAGGATGGAGGCTCAGTGGTCAGCAGAGGATGGAGGCTCAGTGGTCAGCAGAGGACGGAGGCTCAGTGGTCAGCACAGGATGGAGGCTCAGTGGTCAGCACAGGATGGAGGCTCAGTGGTCAGCACAGGATGGAGGCTCAGTGGTCAGCACAGGATGGAGTGGTCACAGGATTGAGTGGTCAGCACAGGATGGAGGCTCAGTGGTCAGCGCAGGATGGAGGCTCAGTGATCAGCGCGGGATGGAGGCAGAGTTGTCAGCGCAGGATGGAGGCTCAGTGGTCAGCACAGGATTGAGTGTTCAGCACAGGATGAAGTGGTCAGCACAGGATGGAGGCTCAGTGGTAAGCACAGGAAGGAGGCTGAGTGGTCAGCACAGGATGGAGTGGTCAGCGCAGGATGGAGGCTCAGTGGTCAGCACAGGATGGAGGCTCAGTGTTCAGCACGGGATGGAGTGGTCAACGCAGGATGGAGGCAGAGTGGGTCAGCGCTGGATGGAGGCAAAGTGGTCAACGCAGGATGGAGGCAGAGTGGTAAGCGCAGGATGGAGGCTCAGTGGTCAGCGGAGGATGGAGGTTAAGTGGGCAAGCACAGTGGCTCAAGTGGTTAGCACTGTAGCCTTTGCAGCACTGGGGTCTTAAAGTCCTTGGTTCAATTCCCACCAAGGACACTAAGGACAACATCTGCAAGGAGTTTTGTATGTTCTCCCCGTGTTTGCGTGGGTTTCCTCCGGGCACTCCAGTTTCCTCCCACATTGTAAAGACATACTGCTAGGATGCTTAGATTGTGAGCTCCAAGAGAGACAGCATTACTCATGTATGTAAAGTGCTATGGAATTAATAGCGCTATATAAATGAATAAATTATTATTATTATTATAAGTGGTCAGCACAGGATGGAGGCTCAGTGGTCAGCACAGGATGAAGTGGTCAGCACAGGATGGAGGCTCAGTGGTCAGCGCAGGATGGAGGCTCAGTGGTCAGCGCAGGATGGAGGCTCAGTGGTCAGCGCAGGATGGAGTAGTCACAGGATTGAGTGGTCAGCACAGGATGGAGGCTCAGTGGTCAGCGCAGGATGGAGGCAGAGTTGTCAGCGCAGGATGGAGGCTCAGTGGTCAGCACAGGATTGAGTGTTCAGCACAGGATGAAGTGGTCAGCACAGGAAGGAGGCTGAGTGGTCAGCACAGGATGGAGTGGTCAGCGCAGGATGGAGGCTCAGTGGTCAGCACAGGATGGAGGCTCAGTGGTCAGCACAGGATTGAGTGTACAGCACAGGATGGAGGCTCAGTGGTCAACACAGGATGAAGTGGTCAGCACAGGATGGAGGCTCAGTGGTCAGCACAGGAAGGAGTCTGAGTGGTCAGCACAGGATGGAGTGGTCAGCGCAGGATGGAGGCTCAGTGGTCAGTACAGGATGGAGGCTCAGTGGTCAGCACAGGATGGAGGCTCAGTGGAGGATGGAGGCTCAGTGGTCAGCAAGGATGGAGGCTCAGTGGTCAGCACAGGATGGAGGCTGTCGCAGGTGGTCACACAGGATGGAGTCCAGTGGTCAGCACAGGATGGAGGTCAGTGCAGAGGAGTAGTGGTCAGCCAGATGAGCAGAGTGTCAGCCGGATGGAGGTCAGTGTCAGCCGGATGGAGGTCACCGGATGGAGGCGAGTGCAGCGCGGATGGAGGCAGTGGTCAGCCAGGTGGAGGTAGTGTCAGCCAGGATGGAGCTCAGTGGTCAGCCAGATGGGGCCAGTGGTCAGCCAGATGAGGTCATGTCAGCACAGATGGAGTAGTGTCAGCACAGATGGAGGTCAGTGGTAGCCAGGATGGAGGTAGTGTCACGGTGAAGTGTCAGCGCAGGATGAGCGAGTGGTAGCAAGGATGAAGTGGTCAGCGGAGGATGGAGGTAAGTGGTCAGCCGATGGAGGCTAGGGTCGCAAGAGGAGGTCCCAGATGAGTGTCACCAGGATGGAGCCATGTCAGCCAATGGAGTCAGTGTCACCAGGAGGTGTACGCAGGATGGAGGCCATGGTAGCGCGGATGGAGCTAGTGCAGCAGATGGTAGTGGCAGCACAGATGGAGCTCGTACACAGGATGGAGCTAGTGGTCACACAGGATGGGCCAGTGATCCGCGGATGGGCGGTGTCAGCGAGGATGAGCAGAGTGGTAACAGGACAGAAGTGGTCAGCTGATGGAGCTCAGTGGCAGCACAGGATGAGTGTCGCAAGGAGATGTCAGCGGATGATAGTGGTCAGCAGGAAGTAGTGTCACCAGATGGCTCAGTGGTCAGCACATGGACCTGGCAACAGATAATGTACCAGATGGAGGCTCATTCAGCACAGAGGTGACCAGGGGGTCAGCCTGATGGAGGCTCATGTCACACGGATGGAGTTAGGGTGAGTCAGCCGGATGAGGCTCATGTAGCCAGGTGATAAGTGGCACAGATGAGCTGTCAGCACAGGTGGAGCTCAGGTCAGCACAGGTGGAGGCTCATGGTCAGCACAGATGGAGTCATGGTCAGACAGGATGGAGGCTCAGTGTCAGCGGGATTGGAGCACAGAGTGTCAGCCAGAGGAGGCTATGGTCAGCACGGATGAGTGTCAGCCAGATGGGGTGGTCAGAAGATGGAGGCTCAGTGTCAGCCAGGATGGGGTCAGTGGTCAGCAAGGAGTAGTGGTCAGCAAGGAAGAGGTGAGTTCAGCACAGAGGTGTGGTCAGCCGTGAGCTCTGTCGCACGGATAGGGGGGTTACCAGGTCGGCCAAGGATGAGGTCACGGAGGAGAGTGTACGGTGGAGTGGTCAGACAGGTGAGGTTCAGCCAGGATGAGCATGGTCAGCATAAGTGCAACAAGGCCAGTGTCAGCCGGATGGAGGTCAGTGTCAGCGATGGATGGTCACAAGGAGGTGCAGATAGGCGGTCACGAGATGGGGTAATGTCAGCTGTGGAGCAGTGTAGCCAGATGGAGCCTGTCAGCAGATGGAGTAGTGGCACACGTGGCTCAGTGGTCCCTGAGCTTGCAGCATGGGGTCTGTCCGGGCATGATGGAGGCTCAGTGGTCAGCACAGGATGGAGGCTCAGTGGTCAGCACAGGATGGAGGTCGGTCACACAGGATGGAGGTGTTGTCAGCGCAGGATGGAGGCTCAGTGTCAGCGCAGGATGGAGGCTCAGTGTCAGCAGGATGGAGCAGTGGTCAGCACAGGATGGAGGCTCAGTGGTCAGCACAGATGGAATGTGATAGCGCGGGATAGCGAGTGTCACGCAGATGAGACAGAGTGGTAAGCGAGGTTGGAGTTAGTGTCAGCTGGATGGAGGTCAGTGGTCAGCACAGGATGGAGTGGTCTGCACAGGATTGAGTGTCAGCACAGGATGGAGCTCAGTGGTCAGCACGGATGGAGGCTCAGTGGTTAGCACAGGATGGAGGCTCAGTGGTCAGCACAGGATGGAGTCTCAGTGGTCAGCACAGGATGGAGCAGTGTCAGCACAGGAACAGGATAGGCAGGTGGTCAGGCTCAGATGGAGGTCAGGTAAGCACAGGATGGAGTGTCACGTGGTGAGCAAGGTCAGCGGATGGAGGTCTCAGTGGTCAGCACAGGATGGAGGCTCAGTGGTCAGCACAGGATGGAGGCCAAGTGGTCAAGCCAGGATGGAGGCTCAGTGGTCAGCACAGGATGGAGTGGTCACAGCAGGATGGAGGCAGAGTGGTCAGCGCTGGATGGAGGCTCAGTGGTCGCAGCAGGATGGAGCTATGTTCACCTGGATGGAGATGGTCCCTATGGATTAGTTGTCAGCCAGGATGGAGGCTCAGTGGTCAGCACAGGATGGAGCTCAGTGTCAGCGCGGATGGAGGCAGAGTGGTCAGCGCGGATGGAGGTCAGTGGTCAGCGCGGATGGAGGCTCAGTGGTCAGCACAGGATGGAGTGGTCAGCACGGATGAGTAATTCAGCACAGGATGGAGGCTCAGTGGTGAGTTACAGCACAGATGGGGTAGTAGTCCACAGGATTGAGTGGTCAGCACAGGATGGAGGCTCAGTGGTCAGCACAGGAAGGACCTGAGTGGTAGCATCAGATGGAGTGGTCAGCGCAGGATGGAGGCTCAGTGGTCAGCACAGGATGGAGCTCAGTGGTCAGCACAGGATGGAGGCTCAGTGGTCAGCAGAGGATGGAGGCTCAGTGGTCAGCAGAGGATGGAGGCTCAGTGGTCAGCACAGGATGGAGGCTCAGTGGTCATCACAGGATGGAGTCTCAGTGGTCAGCACAGGATGGAGGCTCAGTGGTCAGCACAGGATGGAGTGTTCAGCGCTGGATGGAGGCAGAGTGGTCAGCGCTGGATGGAGGCTCAGTGGTCAGCACAGGTTGGAGGCTCAGTGGTCAGCGCGGGATAGAGGCAGAGTGGTCAGCGCAGGATGGAGGCTCAGTGGTAAGCTCAGGATGGAGGCTCAGTGGTCAGCGGAGGATGGAGGCTCAGTGGTCAGCACAGGATGGAGGCTCAGTGGTCAGCACAGGATGGAGTGGTTAGCACAGGATTGAGTGTTCAGCACAGGATGGAGGCTCAGTGGTCAGCACAGGATGGAGGCTCAGTGGTCAGCACAGGATGGAGGCTGTTGTCAGCACAGGATGGAGGCTCAGTGGTCAGCGCAGGATGGAGGCTCAGTGGTCAGTGCAGGATGGAGGCTCAGTGGTCAGCACAGGATGGAGGCTCAGTGGTCAGCACAGGATGGAGGCTCAGTGATCAGCGCGGGATAGAGGCAGAGTGGTCAGCGCAGGATGGAGGCATGTTAGCTTGTGAATTGAGGTGTAATTTTATTGCCCCTGACTGCTGTTTAACTGCATTGTTCAAATTCCAATCTAGAGACACTGTGAGATTCTGAGAAGGGTATAGATTGGGGACGGTGTAGATAGGAAAATAGGAGACTTTATTATATCTGCACGTGACTAAGGTGTTTGGGCACCTATATTTTGGGAGAGGAGACTGCCTCCCGGTTGGAATATCGTGACAGGACAATCTGTAAGCACTGGTGTCTAGCCTAGGGGCAGAATATAGTAAGCGTGAAGAGCCGTGCCACGCTTGGAGTAAGCGTGAAGAGCCGTGCCACGCTTGGAGTAAGCGTGAAGAGCCGTGCCACGCTTGGAGTAAGCGTGGAGAGCCGTGCCATGCTTGGAGTAAGCGTGAAGAGCCGTGCCACGCTTGGAGTAAGCGTGAAGAGCCGTGCCACGCTTGGAGTGAGCGTGAAGAGCCGTTCCACGCTTTAGGGGCACAGTGTTGATTGTCGCTGTCAGCGGACTGAGCTGCAGCAGGCCGTAGTATTCCGTGAGTCATGTTGCGTACCGTACCCCACAAATTAGATGAAAATGCTGTAGAAGTAAAGATAGTGGTAGAATCACGGGAAGGCAAGCAGGGTGTTAAGAATGTAAAAAAGGTTATACAAGTACGTAGGATTGCTTTGTCAAGGAGATTGCAGCCATCTATATGAAATAATCTCATCCAGAGAGAAAAAGGCAAGCTGAAAGACCAAGGCTGCTAGATCAGGCACAAGCTTATCTACGGGTTGCACGTAGTCTGAAAAGTGAGGAATGAAGAGAAATAGATGGAGAAAGGGGAAAAGATGATGCAGAGCCTGTGTTTAGTTATAAGCTGCTTCCTAACAATAATTTTATACAGTGTAAAATGGCCGCCACGCCATTGTTATTGAGTACGCCATCCCAGCCATCACCCAATCATGGCGGCGACACAAGGTCCCCGGATGTGTGGGTGTGTTTCTAGCTCCAGAGTGGTTAGGGTAAATTAGGGTAAGGTATATATAATCTTATGGAGATTATTCTGTTTCATTGAAGTCATGCCCACTGTCACTACACTCTGTTCACGGTCCGTCTATCAATATATTTTACTATTCTTCCTATCATGGAAAGTTCTTGAAGTGATAAAGAGTAAATGAAAAGTTAGATATTAAGCTACGGGGTCTCAGATAATGGCTGGAGTTGTTAGTTGTATATAGCTACAAGTGTGAAACAGTTAATCAAATTTGTGAGCTCAGTTTGGGAGAGAAGGATTTCTTTCTTCTATTGAATTCCTTATCTAAACAGCTGTGTGGCGTAACCTTGTAGAAGCTGTCCGTGTTGAAAGGAGGGGAGTGAAGGGTGGAATCTGCACACTGTGACATGCACACTGGAATCTTATCCATCTTTCCAAGGATCCTGAATGACAAGAATGAATTTTTCACATTTATGGTAGTTTGGTATTAATAATAATGTCTAATATTGAATATAATAGTAATCAGATTTTTTATTGATTTACCGTATATACTCGCGTATAAGCAGAGTTTTTCAGCCCAAAAATTGGGCTGAAAAGTACCCCCTCGGCTTATACGCGAGTCAATGCTGTATACCGATGTATACATCGGTACATACCGATGTATACATCGGCATACAGCAGCCCCCGTAATGCAGGGCCCCCCCAGCCTCGCTCCGGTCACCTGTAAAGGAAACTATACTTATCACATTGCCGCTGTCCGCGCCCGCTCGCACCCGCTCGCAGCTGCCGTACGCGATCCTCCATCTTCATGCGTCTTCTTCCTGTTTCTGTGCTCGTCGCAGGCAATGACGTCATTCCCTGCGACGAGCACAGGAAACAGGAAGAAGAGGCATGAAGATGGAGGATCGCGTACGGCAGCTGCGAGCGGGTGCGACGCGGGCGCGGACAGACAGCGGCACTGTGATAAGTATAGTTTCCTTTACAGGTGACCGGAGTCAGGCTGGGGGGCCCTGGATTACGGGGGCTGCTGTATACTACCGCTGGGGCTGCAATACACTGCTACTGGGGCTGTATACACCACTGGGGCTGCAATACCACTGGGGCTGCTGTATATAGGGGCTGCAATACCACTGGGGCTGCAATACCACTGGGGCTGCTGTATATAGGGGCTGCAATACCACTGGGGCTGCAATACCACTGGGGCTGCTGTATATAGGGGCTGCAATACCACTGGGGCTGCAATACCACTGGGGCTGCTGTATATAGGGGCTGCTGTATACACCACTGGGGCTGCAATACCACTGGGGCTGCTGTATATAGGGGCTGCAATACCACTGGGGCTGCAATACCACTGGGGCTGCTGTATATAGGGGCTGCTGTATACACCACTGGGGCTGCAATACCCCTGGGGCTGCTGTATATAGGGGCTGCAATACCACTGGGGCTGCAATACCACTGGGGCTGCTGTATATAGGGGCTGCAATACCACTGGGGCTGCTGTATATAGGGGCTGCTGTATACACCACTGGGGCTGCAATACCACTGGGGCTGCTTTATATAGGGGCTGCAATACCACTGGGGCTGCTGTATATACCACTGGGGGCTGCTGTATATCATACTGCTGGGGCCTGTATACCACTGCTGGGGGCTGTATACCTGTGCTGGGGTCCACCCTCGGCTTATACGCGAGTCAATAGATTTTCCCAGGTTTTGGGGGCAAAAGTAGGGGGGTCGGCTTATACACGGGTCGGCTTATACACGAGTATATACGGTATATAAAAAAAAAAAAAAAAGGAGATCCTAAAGTATTCAGTTTGTATGCATGTGTACTAAAAGTAGTGCCTAGCTCGTGTGTATAGAGATATGAGGTTAGAAGACTGAGGGTCTTGCAGCCCCTCCAGTGGGGAAGACAGGTTAAACCTGAAGTTATTTGCGATGGTGTGTTCTGGTGCAGTAGCTGTTCTGGAGGTCTGGACCTGTGATGGCAGACTTGGGAGCGGCTGGTGACCTGTAGAATATGTGCTGAGGAGTCAGTCCCTGGGGATGCCTGGTTTGCCCTGGAATTCAAATAGCTAAACCTGTGTCTAGGAATAATTTGACCAGTGTCCTAGACCAATGCTGATGCGTGTGTGTGTATGTCGCCAGGTAGATTTAACTGCTTTAGGGAGATATAACTAATATATATAGTATTAAATGAAGCTGTAATTAGGACTCTCTTGTATTCAAATTATCTTACAAAGGTTTGTGTAAACTGTAATATGCTGAAATATAAGACGTAATGTCAGGATAACAAAGATATCTTCAAATATATTCTTATGATTCAGGCCTTTCAAAAATTAAGCTACCTAGAGGGAAGATTAATATACTGAGCGCCCGAGGGGAAATAATATATATATTGACGCTGTGGGGAGGTGGTACTAGACAGGAAAATCTAACTACAATGTGATGAAGGTATTGTTAAGTTAATGGATCCAGAATGTATAAGGTATGTCGATAAGCAGGAATATAGATTGTATTTTAAGGGGACACTCAATTGAGTCAATGTGAGATGTTAGAGATGGAAGTTAGCAAGTTTGATGAGAAAAGCAACAGAAAGTATAGTTTAGAAAGTAACACAAAGTTGAGAAAAAAAAAGGGGTGGAAAGACAAGAAAGAAGAAAGCAGTTAGGTCCTTTGTCAGGATTGTGGATATCTTGTGGGCATATTAAGGCCAAAGGATTTGAAAATATGGAAGGGAGTGAACCACTCCTCCACACCTCCTTAAATTCTTTCTATCAGAGCAGTCTTTGTTCTTTACTGTGTGAAAATATTTCTTGTAGTCCGTTATCTTTCTCCATATGGGAGGGGTGAGGAGGCTTTCTAGAGAAAATGCTGATAGCAGAAATTTTGAATTAAAGGTGATGTTACACATGTCTGCTCTGATGTACAGCGCCCATATGGTGTTTTCTACCATTTATTGTCTGGTAATAAAAAAAAAAACATATTCAAAATAACTAGCAGAAAATTACAATTATAATGTTGAATAAGAATTTTCTGATCTTTGACATTAATAGATTTTTTAGTTGTTTTTCAGGTATAGGAGATATGATTTCTTACATTGGACGCAGGTAGAATCCTCGCATGAGGTAATCAGAATGTTTGGTTCTGACTTGCACTTTCTGAGCGAATGGAGCGATTTCCGGTTGAAGAATTCTTTTACAATACGGTAAGCCTACTAAATGCAGTATTGGTAAATCACGGTGAGGTAGACACCATGTTATCAGTCTAGGATGGTATAATCATACTGACGATCACCACAGGTGTCCTGTCCTCTCGGAGGTAGAAGGCAAGCTACCACAAAAGATAGGAAAGGTAGTGGCGGGAGGTTGCCCCATCCCAGCCGGGTTGTGTCTGGCGGCCTGAGCCCTCTCTATAGTCGACTGCCTTATAGGGACTGACCGAACCACTAACAGTGTTAAACTAGGAGTCGTGAGAGGGGACAGGGCAGGCCATGATGTCTCTCATCAGCAAAGGTTAGACTGGTTTCTGCTTGGCCTCACTTTACGCCTCAAAATAGGTCACGGGTAAGATCAGGTGAGTACCTCCTAGTTCGCTCCTGGTACAGGTAAGCTGTGTATACTATCCTGCATTATTCTTGCGCACAACACAACTCAGAAAGGTACGGGCTTCGAGCGGCAGTCGCTCCATGGGTTTGGAAATTGCAAATAGTGAGCCGAAAAGGAAACCAAGAAAACTGTATAAAAATTGTTCCAATATGTGTAAATCTCTTTCTTCTATCCAAGGTATTATAGATGTCAAATATATACTGGTTAAAATGCTATTAAGTAGAGTAAGTAAATAAATGAGTAAATAATGTGGTTCTTGCCTGCTTAACTGTATACTAATCATATTATGACAAGTGAATAGCTGTATGTTTTTTGCTATGCTGTTTTGTTATTTCCCTTTTGATCTGTCTTTTAGGAAAGTTGGATGACTATTGATAAGTATACTTATATTGTTTAAAGTATAATTATATTGTCTGATATTATTATTATTATTGTTTGACTATTATGAGTGGTCAGGTCAATCGTCAAAGGGCTGTATATCTCATGTTTTTGTTCTTATGTACTTTCTCTTTACAAATCAATGGGTTATGATTTTTGTAATGTATCTTTCGCGTGTGGATAACTGTGCTTATTTGCAGATATTTAAGAAGTTCATATCCTTTGTATACCCTCCATAATGATAGTGGTATATGATAAAATGTTCAAGGGAGGATGAGTTTTTTAAGGTTATATGTTACTAATAGTGTAAAACTGATACACAATTCCTCAGGCTGTTTCTAATATGTTTGAGGTTTCTTTCCCCTTCAACGGATTGGACTCTGAAAACAGCCAATGAATAGCGAAATTAATTTAACTGTAGAATCTAAATTAATTTTTTTGAAAGGCAGAGATACAACTGATTGTCCAGAATATGTTCCGTTAATCCACAAGGAGCCTAAGATGAGAATTCCAGGAGGAGTGATTATATTGAAGGATAATCATACATGCTATATCTCCGACAACAACAGTTATATGTTTGTAGGAATCTTTAAATTGGGATTTTGTAATGAAAACAGCTCTGTAAGTATAAATTTACTCAGCCAACATATACGATATATATATGATATTTACTGGTTGTGTGGGGATGGTAAGCTCCGATCCAGGTTGTCCGATGCCTGAACAGGACAATGCACTCTAATTAAATTGGCTATGCAGTTCAAAATTTCACCATGGGACCCGGAGTTTTCCAGTGAGACTACTAAGAAAAGGAGAAGCGTTGATCAACTCCATATGAATTATAAGGAAGAATGACTCTTCAAAATAGGTTGGCCCTTGATATGCTCCTAGCTGAAAAGGGCGGGGTCTGTGGAATGGTGGAGGAGGAGGAATGCTGTATATATATATATCCCGCAAAATTCAGGGAAAACGGGAAAACCATAATAGCCTTTAAGAAAATTACTAAGTTGGCAGCAGAATTAAAAGCTAATGCTGGGGTAGATACATCTTTCTTTTCCAGTTGGTTGGGTGGATTTAAAGGGTTTCTTCAACAGGCCTGTCTGATACTAGTTGCTCTAATCTTGGTTGGGTTTATGGTTCTCTGTTGTGCCATTCCCCTATACAAAAAGGTCATCACCAAGGCAGCCTCATCTGGTACTTATTTTTGTCAAGAAGCTGATCCATTGACAGATGGAAGTATCAGTTTAGGGGAAATACCCAAGGGTCTTTCTCTCAGACAATTGAAGAATTTCCCCCATCATCAGATGCAGTCGAGGGAATTAAATTAGGGACAGTGCAGCGGGGAGAACTCCATGTGAGCCAGTGTAGGGGGTCTAGATGCTTTGGTGCCTTTCACAAGGAAAGAGATTTCTGAGGTGTCTGACCGAAAAAGCCCAATTCGTCCCCTTACCCATCACATGGACAGTCTCAAAGGATCCCTTATAAATAAATTTAGGGATAGATTTAGGAAAAAAAACTTACTTGTTAGGGGGGAAATTGTCGAGGTAAAGATATATTTTTACCTATATTTTATAGTATATATATATATATATATATGCATGTCATTTATACTTCTATATTTGTTTTTCTTTTATAACTAATATATTGGCTTATAGCATTAGATGGAACAATAAGTTTTTCTTCTGTTCAGATATATGTGAGACTGCTGAAGGAACAAGATGCCATGTACCAAGTTGTCCTTGAAGCAGAGGCCTGCTGTGTTGGTGCTAGGCTGTGCCGTGAGAAACTGAAGATATCAGTATACCAGAGGCTAAGAGATGACACCTGGACTGATTGGAGGATGGACTTACGAAAGACAAAGAATTACTTATTACTAACAAATAGATATTAGCGTAATCCCACCTAAACTCTTAGCATAAATACACCCCGTTTTGGACATTTACATGCTTATCTTCTGGACTATAAAAGATGGTGTACCCGGATATGTAGTTCAGTTGCTGTGTATATTTTGCCAATGCTATTAAAGCACTGAACATGATTTAAGTTTAAATCGGATAATCAGTCTGATTTTATACTTATTTGGTACCGCATGTTCATAGTCTGATTTGGAGTGACCGGTGAAGGAGTGGAAGAGTTAAACTGCCCTGTCAGGGGATGGCTGGGGCTGTTGGGAGAAGATGGAAGCTGGTTCTCCCTCAAATAGTTTAAGAATTGCTGGTTATGTGTGATGGGGGGGTGTTTTCTGTTTAATTTTTACTGTTTAAATATAGTATACTGTGTTCACTACGGCGGAAGGAGATAGGTGGTGAGATCATGCCGGAGAAGTTGGAGCGAAGGAGGAAGGGTGACGCTAGGAGGTTAAGACCCACTCTTTTTGAGAGACTCATATGTGAAGGGATGGGGAGGAGAAGGGTGGGGGGAGGGGGGAAGGGGGGAGATGGCAGACAGCATAGAGTGGCAGATGTGTTGAAAGACTGATGGGATCGCTAAACCCACTGAGCGCCCCTATTAAAGTGCTGAGGTGGAACGTTAGAGGGCTATCAGATGCTACGAAAAGGGCGGCAGTCCTAAAATATATACTTGACCAACACCCGACCTTGATATGTATGATGGAAACGCACTTGGTTAAAGATAAGATGGTGATTTTGCAGAGGAAATGGATACAGGAGTCCTATCATGCCATCTATTCCTCATACTCAAGGGGTGTGTCCATATTAGTACCTATGTCTACTAAATTTGAATTTGTGGAGTCACACTCAGATGGGGAAGGACAATACGTTATACTGGTATGCAAAGTGCAGGGGTTGCTGATGGCACTCATAGCGATGTACCTGCCTCCGCCATATTCCAGCAAAAAGATTAGAGGAGTGATGGAGTGGCTGGGACCTCTTTGGGAGATTCCTGTGCTCCTGGTGGGAGACCTGAACAATATGCAGGATGATTACTGGACAAACACAAAAACAAGTTGGGTAGGACTCAGAGCCATACTACACCCTTCGGTGTATACGGGTTTATACGGGAGTTGGGCCTAAGTGAAGTATGGAGGGTGCGAAATCCAGAGGTGCGATGTTACTTCTGCTACTCGGCCACTCACAATACACTATCCCGCATAGACATGGCCCTGGGAAACAATGCTATGGATGCACTGGTTATGAGGGTGGAGTATCTAACCAGGGCCATGTCGGACCATAGATTGATCTGTATTCATGTCCAGTCGGGGGAGGCTAGGGTGGGAGGAAGGTTGGGATGGAAGCAACACCCAGGATGGCTGCGCAGCATTAATGTTGATATGCTGCGTAGGGATCTGGAAGAGTATTTTGTTTTTAATGAAGGAACAGCGGGTCCAGAGACGCTTTGGGATTCCATGAAGGCATACCTGAGAGGCCTCCTTATTAAAGAGATTAATAGGTGTAAGTCTGAAACGAGGAAGGAGGAGGTGGAGAAATTGGCAGCTCTGAGCAGGGCGGAGGAGGAGTTGATTGTAAAGGGAACGCGGGAGGCTGAAAAACTGATAAGGGAAGCCCAGGAGGAGTTGGACAGATTTCACTGGGAGAAAACATTGAAAAAGAACGGGTTTCGGCGGGCGGGCTACTATGAAGAAGGAGAAAAGATTGGCCATATGCTGTGGGTGGTCGCCTCGGCGCAGAGGAAGACCCCCTTCGTGCACTCTGTGTATGCGGGGGATGGGGCCTTGACAACTGACACTGCTGATATTGGAGCAGCCTTTGTGGACTTATGAGAAGTTGTACTCCTGTGGTGCGGAGGTGGTCGTCGACAGTATCGCTATGTATCTAGATTCTTTGCGCATGCCCAGACTTTCGGAAGAGGATAGGGACAGTCTGGAGGGCCTGCTTACGTGTGTTGAGCTGAGAGTGGCATTGGCCTCTATGGCCAATGAAAAAGCCCCGGGATCCAATGGTCTCCCAGTGGAGATCTACAAACGGCTAGAAGAGGTGTTGCTCCCGCGGCTGCAGGAGATTCTCACAAGATCCAGGGAGAGGGGGACACTCCCATTATCAGTGAGGGAGGCGGTTATTGTGATGCTCCCTAAAGAAGGCAAGGACCCGATGGTGGAACAGGAGGGAATACCGGTGCCGTTACATTACCTACCCTGGACAGACCCACTAGACACTAAAACATTTGGTTCCAATTCTGAATTTACCCGCTTGACATTAAGTGTGTGGCATGCCATGCAAAAATCCTCAACGGAGGACAGGACTCTTGGCCCCTTAACCCCACTCTTCTTTAATCTCTCCTTCCCTCCTGGTTTGCATAGGCGTTCGTTCCTGGGTTGGACGAGTGTGTGGGATGTTAGGCTCGGACAGATAGTAGAAGAGGGAGCATTACCTCCATTTGATGTTCTCTAGAGGACTCCAGAGCTGCAATTGAGTTGGTTTGAATATGCTCAACTTCACTCCTTCCTATCATTGACAAGAGTACCATGTACGGTTCGTCTGCTTCCTGTACCTATAGAACAATTGTTTCTTAACAAATCTCCGCCAGACCATGCTATTTCTGCGGTTTACCAGGTTGTTTTGTTAGACAAACAGAAAAAGAAACATCCATTCCAATTGGCTTGGGAACAGGAACTGGGCAGAGAACTTATAAGTGTTGAATGGCAAAACAGCTTTCATTATACTTATGCGATGGCATCACCATGCATAGCACAACAAAGGAATTACAAAGTTCTCACTAGGTGGTATGTATGTCCAGATCGACTTCAGAAGATTTCCCCATCAGCTTCTGACAGGTGTTGGCAATGCGAGGCAGCAATCGGTACATTGTTGCATATATGGTGGGACTGTGCCAGGGTTCGAAGTTTCTGGGATAAAGTCTTCAGGAACTATACCCTAATCACGGGTAGCGCCATTACTGGGTCCTATGAGATAGCACTCCTGTCAGTGTTGCCAGGCTCCATGATCAAGAATAAAAATGACATCCTTCGCTTCTGTGTATCAGCAGCCCGAACAGTCATTCCCAGGCTCTGGAAATCATCAGAACAACCTTCTATCTGCAAGTGGTATGTGGAGATGACAAATATTTTCCGTATGGAAGAGTTGGGCGCTGTAGAGACAGAGTCCCAGGAGAGGTTTAACCTGATTTGGTCTGAATGGATCATGTTTCAGGACTCTTCTAGATTTCAGGATTTATTTAACTAAGACAGTGGATATGTAAACTGAATAGACATTTGGTAAAAATTGTTCTCACCAAGGACCTTCCCCTGGCATACCCATCCCTGTACTTACCCCCTTAACACCCCCCTTTTATTCTACCTTTCTTTTTCTTTCCTTTTCTACTCTCTTTTCTTTTCTTCTCCTACTTCTCTTTGTGCTAAATTTGTTAATATTTTGGCAAATGCTATATTGCTAGCATATCGACCTTTTTTTTCCTAACATATATTGTTTTAATACAACTGACGATATATACCCTTTCCTGGCTTAGAACCATTTTCCTTTTAGATATTCCGTCTCTAGCCAGACATGTTATCCTTGACCTTTTTTATAGTGAAACTCAGGGTCGGAATAAGTATGATGAGATAACTCCAATGGTATCGGAGTTGGGAAACTAGAGGATTGTTTAGGTCTTAGACCTCACTGTTCATAATTACACACTAATACTGCAAAATGTGTTATTTTGTATGTTGATTTATGTGTTGTGTTTAATAGACAAAGATTTACTCAAAAAAGATAGAGCAGTCTTGGTAGTGAGACCATTTTCACCGAATGAATTCTTCCCAGCCACGATAGAGAAGATATTCCCCATTTATTTAAATCAGCTGTGAGTTTATTAATGGCTTGGGAGAAGTTCCATTTAAAGAAAGAAGCTTCATTAGGAGTTGGATTGATACCTAAGTAGGTAAGATAATGCTTTTTCTTAGGGCCCTTTCACATCAGCGTTTTTTGAAATCTGCGGCAGATGCGGTGAAAAAACCGCATCTTCCGCAATTACCGCATACCGGCTGCACTTGCGGCGCGGTTGCGGTAAACGCCATGCAAAGTATAGGCGTACTTGCGGCAGGTGCGTTTTTTTTTCGCGGCCGCACCTGCCGCAAGTGCAAAACCGCACTTGCCGCACCTGCCGCAAGTACGCCTATACTTTGCATGGCGTTTACCGCAACCGCGCCGCAAGTGCAGCCGGTATGCCGTAATTGCGGCAGATGCGTTTTTTTCACCGCATCTGCCGCAAATTTCAAAAAACGCTGATGTGAAAGGGCCCTTAGCCAAACCAAATTGTGCTGTAATATGGCTTTGCTCCTCTGCTTCTGAATTACCGAACTTTACTTTCTAGCCCGATATGGCCTCAAATTCTCTAAGCAAGACAAAAAGGTTTGGTAGCAATATATATGTTTGGGTTGTGTCATCAGCAAATAAACTAGTCTTATATGTTTCTCTGCCGGTATTGAACCCTTTAATGTCAGGATGTTTTTTATGGCGTTAACCAAAGGTTTCATCGCCAATGCGAACAAAGCTGGGGACAATGGACACCCGTCTGGTTCATCTCTTTACCTGGATGGCAAATGGTTTATGTGGCGCCCTCCAGACAAACCGCCACCAGAGGTACTGCACTTCTGCGGTTAAGAGGTGTAGTGCCTCTGTTCTCCAGGTGTTGGGATGGTACAGTTGAGCCCAAAACACAATCGGTGTATCTGTGGGTAACCTCAGTATCACCAACTATCGGCAATAAACTAGCAACCCAGATATTAGAACAACATCTTATTTTTTAAACAATTTTTCTTACATTAGTCCTTTCTGCGGGGTAAATAACAGCGGTTATTCTTTCTGTAACTGTACATGCCATGCTACATGCACCACATGCACTACATGCAACTATTTCATCATAGAGGCCATCGGACATATATTTTTAGTCACCTCGGAGCTCAAGCATAAGATCACTCTGGATTTTTGTTTTAGGTCTTTCTTTGCCCATTTGCATCCTTCCACTCTGTAACTGGGTGAGGTGGTCACTGTTGCATCGTCAGTTGGTTACATGGTTGGTGCCCTTCTTTTTCCAGTTATTTTAGACCTTTTTCAAAGTTGCAAATTGAAAAGAACTGGTCCTTGTATGTAAATAGGAGGGTGAAGGGGACCCCCAGCGACATTTAATATTTTCCGCCTGTAAAGCTAATGTTATAGGGCGTAGCTGTCTTCTTCTATAGAGAGCTGCGGGTGATAGGTCTGCGTATAGGTGTACAGCGCTTGATAGCCCTGGCAGGGGGCTTTCATCCCTTGCTGCATACAGAATTTGATCTCTAATATCTTCATGATACAGCTTTACTATGACGTCTCTGGGGTGATAACGATCGTGGTTTCGCCAGGGCCCTATAAAAGCTACAACGGCCGCCGGCCCATGTCATTAAAGGGGCGGCCCTAAATTAGGGCAAAACAACCAGCCTGGGGGGCACTTACCCCCCCTGCCACCTGGGCCAGTCCGCCCCTGGTTATATACCTGTGGTAGTAGGACACTGAACAGGAAAGCACCTGTTTCCTTTAAGGCAGTGTTAGCCTCTGGCAGTCCCCTGATATGAATGTTGCCACTCCTGGAACTATTTTCCATTTCCTCTAGTTTTAGTTCAAGACGTTCCAGGCGTTCCTCATCCTGTTTGAATCTCTCCTGGTCTTCCCCTAGGGCTCCCACTACATCTTCCATTGTATTCTCTAGATCCTCTGTGCGCTGAGCTGTTTCTTGGATTTGTCTGGAGATGGATTATAGGGTTGTTTTAAGCTCTGATCTGAAGGTATCCTGGAGACTTTTTAATAGTCTGGCAGTGTTGATCACCGATTCTTCTGATGTTGGTGAGGTGTCGGTCATTTCCAGACTGTCTCCCTGCATGAGTGGAAGGGCTGATGCTCCAGTGGTATTTGCAGTTGAGAGTTAGTTGATTGTTGTGCTGATAAAAGTTCAGACATTGGGTGGGTATTCATTGGTGTTGGCGGTGCCCTCTTCGGCTTAATGGCTGTTGTAGATGCGATTTTATTTTTCTTATTATTTGCTATATATGGCAGCTCAATGTTCTATCATTATCTGTTACTGACGTCCCCAGTTCTGCCGTCCCGATCTCTGTGGATGTTCCCTGCACTTTATAACTTCATGTCTTGTTTTGCCCATGACTGGATGTAGTGATCATGTGAAGCCGGGAACAGCTCCGGAGATTTCTTACATGGGATCTTTATGATGTTACATCACACAAATGACTCTGCTCCGTACATATCATACACACAGGGCTCCGCTCTCTACACATCATACACACAGGGCTCCGCTCTGTACACATCATACACACAGGGCTCCGCTCTGTACACATCATACACACAGGGCTCCGCTCTGTACACATCATACACACAGGGCTCTGCTCCTCACACATCATACACACAGGGCTCCGCTCTGTACACATCATACACACAGGGCTCCGCTCTGTACACATCATACACACAGGGCTCTGCTCTGTACACATCATACACACAGGGCTCTGCTCCGTACACATCATACACACAGGGCTCTGCTCCGTACACATCATACACACAGGGCTCCGCTCCGTACACATCATACACACAGGGCTCCGCTCTGTACACATCATACACACAGGGCTCCGCTCTGTACACATCATACACACAGGGCTCCGCTCTGTACACATCATACACACAGGGCTCCGCTCTGTACACATCATACACACAGGGCTCTGCTCCGTACACATCATACACACAGGGCTCCGCTCCGTACACATCATACACACAGGGCTCCGCTCCGTACACATCATACACACAGGGCTCCGCTCTGTACACATCATACACACAGGGCTCCGCTCTGTACACATCATACACACAGGGCTCCGCTCCATACACATCATACACACAGGGCTCCGCTCCGTACACATCATACACACAGGGCTCCGCTCCGTACACATCACACACACAGGGCTCCGCTCTGTACACATCATACACACAGGGCTCTGTACACATCATACACACAGGGCTCCGCTCTGTACACATCGTACACACAGGGCTCCGCTCCGTACACATCATACACACAGGGCTCCGCTCCGTACACATCATACACACAGGGCTCCGCTCTGTACACATCATACACACAGGGCTCCCTTCCGTACACATCATACACACAGGGCTCCGCTCTGTACACATCGTACACACAGGGCTCCCTCCGTACACATCGTACACACAGGGCTCCGCTCCGTACACATCATACACACAGGGCTCCGCTCCGTACACATCATACACACAGGGCTCTGCTCTGTACACATCATACACACAGGGCTCCGCTCCGTACATATCATACACACAGGGCTCCGCTCTCTACACATCATACACACAGGGCTCCGCTCTGTACACATCATACACACAGGGCTCCGCTCTGTACACATCATACACACAGGGCTCCGCTCTGTACACATCATACACACAGGGCTCTGCTCCTACACATCATACACACAGGGCTCCGCTCTGTACACATCATACACACAGGGCTCCGCTCTGTACACATCATACACACAGGGCTCTGCTCTGTACACATCATACACACAGGGCTCTGCTCCGTACACATCATACACACAGGGCTCTGCTCCGTACACATCATACACACAGGGCTCCGCTCCGTACACATCATACACACAGGGCTCCGCTCTGTACACATCATACACACAGGGCTCCGCTCTGTACACATCATACACACAGGGCTCCGCTCTGTACACATCATACACACAGGGCTCCGCTCTGTACACATCATACACACAGGGCTCTGCTCCGTACACATCATACACACAGGGCTCCGCTCCGTACACATCATACACACAGGGCTCCGCTCCGTACACATCATACACACAGGGCTCCGCTCTGTACACATCATACACACAGGGCTCCGCTCTGTACACATCATACACACAGGGCTCCGCTCCATACACATCATACACACAGGGCTCCGCTCCGTACACATCATACACACAGGGCTCCGCTCCGTACACATCACACACACAGGGCTCCGCTCTGTACACATCATACACACAGGGTTCCGCTCCGTACACATCATACACACAGGGCTCCGCTCCGTACACATCATACACACAGGGCTCCGCTCTGTACACATCATACACACGGGGCTCCGCTCTGTACACATCATACACACGGGGCTCCGCTCTGTACACATCATACACACAGGGCTCCGCTCTGTACACATCATACACACAGGGCTCCGCTCTGTACACATCATACACACAGGGCTCCGCTCCGTACACATCATACACACAGGGCTCTGCTCCGTACACATCATACACACAGGGCTCTGCTCTGTACACATCATACACACAGGGCTCCGCTCTGTACACATCATACACACAGGGCTCCGTTCTGTACACATCATACACACAGGGCTCTGTTCCGTACACATCATACATACAGGGCTCGCTCTGTACACATCATACACACAGGGCTCCGCTCTGTACACATCATACACACAGGGCTCCGCTCTGTACACATCATACACACAGGGCTCCGCTCCGTACACATCATACACACAGGACTCTGCTCCGTACACATCATACACACAGGGCTCCGCTCTGTACACATCATACACACAGGGCTCCGCTCTGTACACATCATACACACAGGGCTCCGCTCTGTACACATCATACACACAGGGCTCCGCTCTGTACACATCATACACACAGGGCTCTGCTCCGTACACATCATACACACAGGGCTCCGCTCTGTACACATCATACACACAGGGCTCTGCTCCATCCACACTGTAAACCCCTCCTGACCCCACACATAACCTTCACCTCATCCATCACCATGACAACCAGCACAGCAGTGTCCTGCATACACTGAGGAGCTGATCATGTGACCCCTGACTCCTCCCCTCCATGTGACTGATCACATGACAATGACATCAACACAGGTCCTTAATCCATATATCTAGTGTGCGACTCTGCAGGTAGAGGTAGGTGCACATTCCCCAGGACATATTAACCCCTTCAGTGCTGCGCTCACATTCCAGGAGACATAACATGTTCCAGTGTCTGTGTGTCTATCAGGTGATCTGTCTGTATTGGATTAGATTGGGTCACTTCCCTCCTGACATCACTCTCTGCACTGTTAATATTTATTTACTTATATAGCGCCATTAATTCCATTGCGCATGATCATCAATGTCCCTAATGGGGCTTCAAATTCTGAATTCCAGTTCATTTTCTTGGTGTTGGAGCAAACACGGGGAGAACATAGAAACACCTTGCAGATGTTGTCTTTGGTGGGATTTGAACCCAGGATCTCACTAAAGCAACACCGAGCCACTGTACTGTCC